>CAJHZI010000527.1:50000-197500 GCA_905160935.1 Enchytraeus crypticus
TCAACCCTTTTGACGGGTAATTCCTTTCCGCTCTGTTTCATAATTACGTGTAATTCATCCAAGACTATATCAAACCGGTTACGAAGTGTCAAGGCTTTATTAGTAAAAAGTAAGAAATTAAAAGAGAAGAATGAAAACTGTGAAACGTGATGTTCTGAAATTAAAAGCTTATATTATAAATTATCTTTATCAGAAATTATCATTTATTAGCTGTCAGATGTTGAGTGAATTTAACAGATTTTGGTTGTTCGTCTAATTTACCTGTTACTCTAGTCTAATTCACAATAAATTTGACGTTCAATATATCACGCTACCATACAGTAACAATGACAAAATTTTCTTATTATATTTAGTAGATAGCCTATTTTAGAAAAGCATATGATCTCTTAAATTAGAAGATAGTGACTGGTTTTCATGATTTTGGATTTTGCACCTCTTTGGATTATTATTTTCTGCTCGTCGGCTTGGATTTGGTGCAATAATTCTCGACGTTGTCATTGACGATAGTAGCACTCAAACTGTTGGTGTGGTGTGGTCATTTGTGTGCGACGTAGAATATTTCTAAATGAAAGTTGTAATGGAGAAATAACGTGCAACATTCTATAGACTGATATGCATAAAGAATACTTAAGTAATAATACAGTATAGTATGTGACAAAATAGGGCTTTTAAAGTGGTTTTTCATCGCCTTCTTCAAGTTCCTGCTTGGTATCCTCTTCTGATACGAGCAGTTTACTGTTGTTCTATCTGTAGTGACCCGGACGCCACACTTGTAGACACGTATTACACAAAATTACGTTATTTAAAATTAGAGCGTTACTTTGTGTCGTCAGAAGTTGTTCATTTCTCACTACAGAAGCTTACAGAGAGCTACGATTTCAAATTGAATCGCATTGTCAGTTAACGATGCGACAATATTCCACTAATCAAAACTGCATTAGTCATTGATCTCAGTAAAGATTTCGACCAAGTTAATAGCCGGGCGCCTTTCAGATGACAAACAAAAGACACGGGAAATGTTTGGCTGGCGAGCTTTTATCTAATTACTGCTAGATATTGAGAGGATGGTTCGTGCGGATTGAATCTTTAGAATCTACAAACGTACAAGTCGATATTAAAGTTGATTCAGATCTACGGGTAATTGTTGTCTATGGTGTCTAGAATGTTCGGCTCCCTGACTCGTGCATATGTGATGCATTTAATCTTCTCCAGTTGATAGGCGCTAATTCATTTCTGATTGAATGCTGTGATAAATGGTGTCCATTAGGTTCTATAGAAGTACGGAGTTAAATTATTTTGAATCTTTTCACGATATTAATTTCTGTTCATCGGTGCCAACAACTAAACTTTTACGATATCCGATCCTGTAAAATAAAATAAAAATACCGATCGATTTTGCGAGACGTAATGGAAGATATAACTGGAACAAAACTTGAATCAGGTTCATTTCTGATCTTCGTTTGGAAGCCTTCACAACTGATGTTAATTAATAATCTAATATTGACTGCACAAATGCACCTTTTAGTTAACTATACTAAAGAGCACTTTGTCTAAAACGTTGCTAAAATTAATGTTAAGGTTTTGCGTAAATGTTCTCTCTTCTCTATATTTCTCTTTCTCATACTTTCTATCTATCTCTCTCTCTCTCTCTCTCTCTCTCTCTCTCTTCATCTGTCTTTTTCTCTCCCTCTCTCTTTCTCTCTCTCTCTATTATTCTCTGACTTTGCATCCTATGGCTAGTGTCCTGCTATATTGCAGGTTCAAGATTCTTATTCCTGCCTACAGGCCATTTCTTTACAACTGAACTATCTGTAACGAAAGAGCATTCCATCTACCAACCAAATCTACATTAAAAACTTTTATTAAAACTTACTATAGCCTATCGCAGTATAGCTTGGACAACAATAGTCAGAAGTGATATACAGTTGCCTTTTTCAGTTAAATTGCCTTATTCAGTTGCCTTCTTCTTTAATAAGACCCTTATCATAGCACTTGTTTAACGTCCGATTCACTGGCCGATGATGATGTAAGGAACGTTTAACTAGTATCAACGTCCAGATGTTGATCATCTCTGGAGGTTTGAAGCAGACGTGACATTTCAATGAATGTAGGGTTAACTCTGTGTTTATCTGAGGATGACCATGATGCCCTTTGTCCGGTCTGTTTGCGGTCAGTTACAGATCTCTACCAATGCAGAGATCAATCTGTACTTATGATCATTAATACTGACCACAGATGTTGAAGTGTCGCCTGAATATTTATTTAATAAATAGAGAACTGCGATAGAATAACGGTGTTTCTTATCTTTAATTAATAGTAGTCTACAATTATAATCAAGTAAATAGTGCATATATTTTGCTAGAATAATTACATATAGTTTTTTCAAATAAATTATTCCGAATGCGACAATAGACACGAGTGCATTCTGCTTAAAATATAATGATCTGCGTTTAATTTCAAGTATATTTGCTTATTTAAAAGCTAAGCAAAGCATATAGAGTATATTTATACTTAATGCTATCGCTAGCCTCTCCTAGCAATGCTATTGTTGTGTCTCTCCTGAAAGGTCACGAGTAAGATTAAAAGGTATATGAATCAGTTTTAGCATTGTATTACTTAAAACACTTTAAAAACGGACTTTTCTGGTGTAGTCCTACAGATTAAAAAGCAGAAAAGTTTTCAGAAAAATTTCAATCTATTTAGTGACAGTAATTAGTTTTATCTCTTGGTATTATTTTTTTTACCCGCGTTGGTCCTGTTCCTTGAATAATAGACCAACCGTGGACTGCTCGTGTTGTAAAAATCGACATGGCACTAAGATCCAAACCAACATCAGAAAGGGCATTCAGTTTTTAAGCGCCTAGGCTCCAGAAATTTGCTAAGAAATTTTCTAATCTCGACCCTAGTTAAAATGGATTTCATGGAATAAGAAGAAGAAGAAGAAGATGATGATAATGAAGATGATGCCGAAGATGATGATGATCTTGGTATTGTTTTCTGCAGGGAGTTTTTCTACATACAGATGGAGAAGTACGCGAGGCAAGCTATCGCTGAGGGCGTGAAGAACGCCACTGATCTCATAGTGACTGTCGACTCTGAACTCTACAGGGTGCTCGTGCTACACTACAACAGAAATAACCAGATAGAGGTGGGCTTGAAGCTTTAATTAAAAATTTTTATAAGATAAAAGCTATGACAAAATTTGGTAGAATATTATATAAGTTCTGATAAAGTATGATAAAATACGATAAACGACTCTAATTAGACTGGGTTTCAAAGGAAAAGGAAGATATTGACGATAATAAATATATGATAAATGTGCTTTCATATAAGTAATACTCGATGTTGCCTTGGTCGACGTTAAAACTTTGTTCGTGAATAGGCTTCGCGATGGCCACTCTTCCATATTTATACTATCGTATTATTTTCTATATAGCATGCTATAGATTTGCATTCGACATTCTTTGGTACTCCAAGTCTCAACACATTTTCCTCTAAATATCAGACTGAAAAGCGGTTTTAATTTTTACAATGTAACAGTACAGCCCCAAACTGCTTTCATCATCATCATCTTCTTCCGTTGAATCCCAGTTTAACTAGGGTCGGGATACGAATAGATTTCCATTCGTTTACAATTTTGTAGCAATTTATGAAGCTTTGGCGTTCACCAACCGTATGCCCTTCTGACGCTGGTTTGGATCTTAGTGTTTTAGTCGCCTTCTACGACACGTTCATCGGTTGGTTTATTATTAAAACAACACAGACACAACGCAGGGCTTTGAAATTGCTACAAACTATATAAGTCACGGATCTAAAACTGAGATTCAAGTGAAGATTATGATGAAATATTGATAAGCTCTGCAATAAGCAAAGTTATAAAATTATTAAATATTATTTTCCACAATGATGAAAACGAATCCTTGTTCCGCAGGTTCCGGAACACTTCCGCTTCACAGTCCAGTCCGCACTGCGGGAGTTCTTCCTATCCATCGTGGCTGGAAAGGATCAGGAACAATCCTGGAAGAAGGCTATCTACAAGGTCATTGCCCGCATGGATGATCAGGCTCCGGAATATTTCAAATCCTCCAACTGGATGGAGCAGCTGGCGGATGGATAGAAGGGTAAAGGTTTAACGTCGGTTTCCTGTCACGAAGTCGTTGTCAGGGAGTTCTTGATGATAGTTGTGCATATGATCGTTCAAATGTTTCAGATTTTATATGATGTAAATGTTTCCGGACGTGTAAGCGTAGTTCTATTGTATTCGTATATTATCGTGCTGGCCTAGTCAAACATCGTATTCTGGTCCTGATGTCTTCTAGTCAAAGGTGAAAATATAGGTGATAGGATAGGTGATAAGTTAGGTAATAAGATAAGTGATAAGATAGATGATAAGATAGGGGATAAGATAAGTGATAAGATAGATGATAAGATAGGGGATAAGATAAGTGATAAGATAGGGGATAAGATAGGTAATAATATAGGTGATAATATAGGTGATAAGACAAGTGATAGGATAGGTGATAAGATAAGTGATAAGATAAGTGATAAGATAAGTGATAGGATAAGTGATAAGATAGGTGATAAGATAGGGGATAAGATAAGTGACAAGATAGGTGATAAGATAGGGGACAAGATAAGTGATAAGATAGGTGATAAGATAGGGGATAAGATAAGTGATAAGATAGGTGATAGGATAGGGGATAAGATAAGTGATAAGATAGGTGATAGGATAGAGGATAAGATAGGGGATAAGATAGGTGATAAGATAGGGGATAAGGTAGGGGATAAGATAGGTGATAAGATAGGGGATAAGATAAGTGATAAGATAAGTGATAAGATAGGTGATAAGATAGGGGATAAGATAGGGGATAAGATAGGGGATAAGATAGGTGATAAGATAGGGGATAAGATAAATGATAAGATAGGTGATAAGATAGGTGCAGTGGGTGATAAAATGGGTGATAAGATAGTCACGTGTGGGAGGTGTTATCTCTGTGTCCGATGGTTTAATTAAATTAAATTAATTTAATAAATAATTTGAATAATTTATTAATATTAAATATATTTTAATACATATTATTTAAATATTTAAAATTAATTGTTTAGCATTCACAAATTAATTTAATTCATCTGCACATAATCGACAAGCTGAGAAATAAAACGCATAATAATTGTAATGTTGTTGTCTGCATTCATATGACCCATTGTCCGTTAGTCTTTGGTTCGCTTCGAGTAATTGTACATAAATCCAGCACGTATTGGCGTCCATTTGCGTTTTCTCGAGCAATTTTATATATTCAATCAATCAATCAATCAATAAGAATTTAACGTCCGGTTCCTCGCCATGAGGCATTGTCAGGGACGTCTCTCGCAGAATCTACACTATGGCTAATATATTAATGTTACATGTTCTTTATATAAATGTTAATTTTAGAATTCCAATTAATATATACGATAACGCTATTTGAAGAAGTTTCCTAAACCAATTTTTACAGGTATTTGGGGCTGATTATTTATTTAATTATTTGATGATAAATTTAGGCCCTTAGTCAGTTCAAGAAGAACTTGTATTTCAAAGAACAAAAGACACATTTACGTGTATATTTAAAGTCTGAATATCCGAGACAGTTTTCCCATTAATAACTTGATATAAGAATTTTACAATCATGGTTTATCATGCCGACTAAACACTATATTTAATTTTTAATTTTTAATTAATCTATTTGCATTGGATATATAATTAACTAATTTATATGCTGTCAATATCTCAGTGTATTGTGTTCTGTAGGTCCAATGTACGTATTCTAGCACACAATCAACCTACATGCTCAGTTAGAGCACATCATTGATCAACCAGTTAACAACATTACAAATTATAAACATTTGCCAAATTTTATTATAGCTTTTAACTGATAAAAGGTGATTACTGAAGTGGTATCCTATTCCCATTCTCAGTTTTTACGCAGCCGTCTCTAACGATATATACAGTTTACTGTTGGTCCATTCTGTAGTGTCAATAAAAGACACTGCATGGATTCAACTGGCCATACACACTGTATAAATTTTCAAACTATATTTTGTTGCCTGGTCTTGAAAAAACATTGAACTTCTGTATAATAAGATTGACGGAGTTATTTAAAACGAATTTATGCAATATTTGGAGGATATTCTATTTAATCTCTTATTCGGCTCTAGTTATTAACACTGCATTCCGTGTACTCGAGGTATTTTAAAGAATAATAGAGTTTTGAGAGGTATTTTAGTATTGAATTTGAAGTTGTTATGTATGTTACAATGTTAAACTATACCGCTATATTCATTGTATAATCAACTTCTCATTAAAAGGTTGAAAATTGAGAATATACTTAACTAAACTGCGCTTGTAAGGTAAGAACCTGCCAGAGAAGGTGTCTAAGTAAAGGTTAGGCGACCTGTCATGATTTTCATACTACAGCAACAAGTACTTTTCCAAGCTTTACGATTTTCTGAGAATTCTGTGCATAAGTGTTTTCTATTGCTTTAGAAAAATAGTTCATTGCAGTAAGATTTCTGATATTAGATATTTATCATCAATTATTTATGCTAATCCATTTAAACGCTTTCATCAATTTACTGTTAGCCCATATTAGCAAGTAGTCGATGTAGATTTAAACTAAGTACACCAAATAATTTATTCGAAAATTAGGCTATGCCGGATCATGCTAGTTGATACGCACCGTTTTATGCTGTTCTGTGGTTTAAATACGTTAAGTGATCGAAAACAAAATTGATTTAATTTTTGCATGTATATTTCTATGTCTACAGTTTTTATGTAAAGATCAGCGTACTGCACCAGTTTTCATTAAAGCCACTTTGTATTGGATAGTCTTTAATAGTTTTCAACTTAGATTTGAATCTAAAATTAAAATTTTACAAGATAGTTGCTATGAAAATTCGAAAGGTCACAGTAGAAAAAAATAAGAACCGGAAAGTAGAACTTGGCTTTCAATATTCTTGAGATATTCAGCAAGTCTCTAATTATTTCATAACTTTATGAACAGAATCTAAACAATCTAAGGCATAACTACTGAGTAAGACTACTCTGTAAAATTGTTCAACTTTGTACTAATTTAAAATCTAGAAGTTAGAAGTTACATAAGAAATCTTTAAAGGTAAACCTTATGCTCACGCAGTCGCAAAGTAGTGACGTGGCCTGGGTTTAATCTTGGGGGAGGCTCCTTAATCTTGTGGAGCACTTCAGGGAGGCCAACGGTGAAAGAATGAATTGAGAGCTAGACCCATAGTAAATCAGCTGCCGTAATTAAAATCGGAATTGAGAGCTAGGGGAACTGCCAGAAGTTTTTGGGCCTCTATAATGTATTTACAGATCTCCAAGTATCTAGTATGGGCCCCTAGCAAGGAAACGGATCTCAGAAGAAATAAGAACAAGGGGAACAGAGTTCCCCATCGCCTCTTCAGCATTTTAACCATGGGGAGAGGCATACAGTTTCTGCTACGTGTTAACTTATATTTGGGCTTACTAAAATTTTACATGACATCTTAGGGAAGTCACATACCCTATCCCCCCTACCTACCTCACAGTCAGGCAAGATAACTTAGATTTGTGACTAGCAGATTGGTAGGTGCACGGTTCAAACCCCTGGTTCTCCGTCACTGATGCGCTACAAAAATGAAAGCGGCGTTAAACTAAACTTATGTTAATCCCCTGCCTCGTGTGAAATAATAACAACAATTAGAGTGATACAGTCACCAATGATAATATCGATCACTATTGTGCCAAAATCAAGCCGGCGAGCAAAAAGAAGTTCCAAAAACGGTGCAAATTCCAAAATCTAGACAATCAGTGCAAAAGAAGCAAAATGAAAGAGAGTTTCTTCATCATTTCTCACGTTACACTCCACTAACAGTGACGGGGGATGGGATAATAATTTCATGTTGCGATGGTAGAGAATGGATGGAACAAGTCCCGATGGATTGTGGGCGTCTTATCTGCCTGGTCACAAGATATCATGCTTCGAGGGTTTGATGATACTGGTTCAGCGTCTCCATGCTTCCACTCTTCCACCGGATCAGTCTAAATCCTCCCATATTAGCGGATCTGTGCTAATGGAGTGATCGAACCCTTGTAATAGTAAATGCATTGGTATGTTTGTTGTATGTTAGTGATATGCGATTTGTTTGTGATGCGATATGACTGTGATATATGGTATGTTTGTGATATGTGGTATGTTTGTGATATGTGATATGTTTGTGATGTGATATGTTTGTGATATGTGATATATTTGTGATATGTGATAGGTTTTGATGTGATTTTATTTTATATCACTATCACTGTCCAATACTTCTGACATAAACTAGCAGGCTAATGTCTCTAACATAACATTGGCGGGAGCCAATGGCGAAGTCTGAAAGATACTCGAACGCGGATCAGTATGTGTGGAGTTCAAATCCTGGGCTCGTCCGTCACTGACATCGCTTTCGTGTGAGGAAACTGTTCTTAACATTAGCTTTTACCTTTTTTTATAACATAACAAACAAATCCTAGTTCCTTTTTTGAGACCCACACAAAATAAAAATTTAAAGCTTACCTACACAACTAGAATAGCAAAACACAAACTAATTATGCTAGTTGTGTAGGTTAATTTTTCATAAACTGGCTATATATCAACTTAGAATTAAAATAAATTAATACAAAAATGAATCATTAATTTTTTTAGTTTAGTACCGTCTATTTGTTCATCACAGCACAGATTATACAAACAATAGGATCGTGCATGTACACGTAGTTAGATAAACAAATAACAATACGAAAGAGAATACCGATGAATTAAATGGGATACCTATTAAAATAATTAATACAAGAAGTGAATTATTAATTTAATTAATATAACAAGTGGGCTAATATAAATTTCTTTAGACGCACCCTCACCAATCTAAATTCTCTCTCGCGCCTCATTTGAATTCCTCTGATCAGAGCGTAAGGTACATGATCTGACTCTTGTAAAGTCGCGCCCAGATTGTTTTCTGAGAGATGCGCCCCGGGGGAGTCCCGGGCCCGCACTGGTTGTCCCAGGCTTTGCCGATGACGGATGGGAAGTGACCGACAAGTCGACGTAAGGCGCTACGCCGTTGTAAGGACGCTCGGACGTCCTTATCTGCCGTTCATGCTTCCTTAACACAGAGTCATCCGGAGCCTCCAGGGAGGCTTCCGAGCTAGTCGTAAGTCGTTGGAAATCAATCAGAGAGAAGTTAGAATCAATAGAGTAATGGATAGGAAGAAATCAATCGGAGAGAACTTAGAATCAATAGAGAAATGAATAGGAAGAGAACAATAGGAAATAATTGAGATCAATAGAGTATTGAGGGATTACTGATCATTCGGAGTGAATGGAGATCAATAGAGTGTTGAGTGATTAGAAATTAATCACAGTGAATTGAAATCAATAGAGTATTAAGTGATTAGAAATCAATCACAGTGATGTGAGATCAATAATATATTGAGTGATTAGAGATCGATCAGAGTTTATTGAGATCAATAGAGTATTGAGTGATAAGAAATCAATCACAGTGATTTGAGATCAATAATATATTGAGTGATAAGAAATCAATCACAGTGATTTGAGATCAATAATATATTGAGTGATAAGAAATCGATTAGGGTGAATGAAGTTGAGTACTATAACCTAGTAGTTAGAATTTAATCATAGCAAATTGATATGAATACAACAATGTCTAGCTATAAATAAACCAGTCTGATAATTGTAGTTGTTAGAAGTCAATCAGCGAACGCTGAGATCGATATCATTGATAGATAATAATGAATATTTGGAAATCAATATTATCTCGGAAATCAATATTCAGAGAACCATTTTTAATTATTCGCAACAAACATAATAACAAAAATAAGCGAGCATATCAACCCTAGCACAAAGAAGAGAAACTGTCCAAAATCAGATAATATTAATAAATTTATCTATAGAGCAGGATGAAATGAATGGTTAACTAGAACAAAGCGTTAAAAATGTGTAAAAGAATTCGGTAAAAATGCCACCACTGTGACATTTTTACATTTTGCGAACCTTAATTTCTTTGAGCAAGAAATAACAGTAGGCATACTAATAAACATCGACCCATTGAATTTAATAATACACTGCACTTACCATTAACAAAAAATGAAACATTTACTGTATAGTCATCTTCTAGTAATAAGTTCCTTGTTATTTTTGCCATAGATTCTATTAGTCGTCTCATACAAACACTATCGGCAAGCGGCAGTTTCACTTTTACTTCGGATTCTCTCCAGGATCAGCGGCGATGGAATGACCAGGAGTGAATGATCTCTACATCCGTGTGTCATTAGAGTCAGGCTTATATTCCAGGTCTGATAAGATCTGCCGCTATAATTCCATGATCTTCAATTTAACCTCGTCTAGCTGTTCAACTCTACAGAATGGCGCCTTTCCAGGTCCGTTATACTAGTAGGTCCCGACAGCCCTTTTCCCCTTGCTATACTTGATTTTTCCAATGCTGTATCCTGGCCTCTGAAAAATAGACCATCTGTACCCTGCTCGTGTCGCAAAAAGGCGACTAAACAAGAACTGAGAATGACGAAGGAAAATTATGTCAGAAGCCGTATTTTTCAAGGCTATAGTATACTTTAGAGTGTGGATAAGACATAGTCGATTGTGAATGGAATAATGGTGGATCGATGAAGTTTACCTTATGGCTATGACAGCAGACTGTAAATAGCAACTGGCCGGAGCCAGTGGCGATGTCGATAAGATGTTCGACCCCGGATCAGTATATGCCGAGTTCAAATCCTTGGCTCGCCCGTCACTAACATCGCTTTCGAGTGAGGAAACTGACGTTAACATTAGCTTGTTTAAATAGGAGTATGTAACTTAAACCCGACATTTGCCGAAAACACTATAGAGCGAGAAGGATTATACTATAGTGTAGATAAAGTTGTGATAAGATAAAGTTGTGATAAAATTAACTTGCTGATTGGATAAAATGTTGTTTATGTAGCGTAAAAGCAGACTATGACTAAGAATTTCTACCATGGATCTGCTACTTGTCAAACCACTAGAAAGAGATGCTTGAAACAAACTCGAATAACTTTAATTCATTCGACTGTTACCATCAGCAAACAACCTGTTCCAAAAGCAAACATAAGATAGATGGCAACGAGTCTCGCAGCAAAGCCCTCTATCGGACAACCTCTAAATCACGACCTCAGTGTCAGCCGGATGTGATTTGATTTAATCGCCGCTGAATGGAGATGATTTCAGACGACCGATGGACGCGTGGAAAGAGTCCGGAGTCATATCTAGACGGCAATGATTCTTAACGATTGTTCCGTGTAGGAAGCCACCGATGACCGTCCGGTCGGATAGGGTAAGCCGGCCTCAGTCCGCTAGGTCGGATAGGGTAAGCTTAAGTGTGCTCTGGCCATCCGTCGGCTGGGACAGAGATGCTGGCGAGAGATAGGTAAAGCCTTTCGACAAATTTCTCTCGATTCGTTAGATAACCGGATGCAGTATATTGTTGCAGGATTCGTGACAGACAAGATTGCTGGGATTCTTAACTCGGATACCCTTCCACTTTCTATCTCTATTCCCACCTGTCTCCAACTCTCAATTTCTTTCTTCATCTTTTGGTTTATCTCTTTATTTATGCCCTCTCCTCTTTCTTATCTTTTTGTTATCTGTTGTTTGTGCTTGACCCACTGTAGAATTACCACAACTCCAAACTCTCGATGAGACAATGTAAAATGATGAGAATGTTGTAAAAAATAAAATCACACTTGAACTCGTTTTATAGTGCTCCATGTTGTCATTGATGACTGTAGCACTATAATTGTTGTTATTGTTATGATTATCTTTTGATATCAGATCCACTGTGAATTACAATTTATACAGGTATTTTTCTAAAATTACTTGTCTTGGAACTGTAGAATAGACCCATACCTCTCACTACACCTATATTTTCCTTTTGTTGTGTCCGAGTTGTTTTGTTGCTTAGCTTTAACAGCTTTTTGAAGATTTGACCAATATTCGGAAGATCATAAAAATGAAATTCGGTGTATGATGCAAAATAAATCAGAAAATATCTCAAACTAACAAAAGTTTCAATATAACAGGCATATACATTATGAATCTTAGTGCATTAACAAATTTGTCGATATTTAATTCAATATGCTAAAAACGAGCAGCAAAATATCTATGAAAGCAGTTTTCCATCAAATCAAAAGCTTGTTATTTTTTCTCTCACCAATGTTCATCAATGTTCCACCCCTCCCCATCTGTTGTTACCTCCACAATCCGCATATGACGTTCGCTCGGACTCGGGAATGTCCGACAAGAAATTACTTGGATTAGGTCCAGATCTACCGGATCACGGAGGCGTGACACAGAGCAGATGTAGGGGTCCGAAGATCGAATCCAAGGCGAGGATAAATGCTGGAGCCGATATCGTTAAATGCGCAGGTCAAGCGAGTCGACGGAAAGATTGCTAACTGTCCCGTAGCTTTTCGTACTTTCCGGAGATCTTCATTTAAATCGACTGAGAAAGATTTATGGATTGGGATGCGACGAGGCGATGTTATGGATAGATTGCCGAATAGCCGGTGTAAGGTTTGGTTCCACTGCGGGATCCTTCCTCAACATTTGGACTGGCTTTCTAAATTTCTAAATTTTAGCTTTTCGTCGTTTTCTTGGACACTAAATTGGTGCTAATAAGCTTGGTTTAGTTTCGTTGAAAGCGAAGTTGTCTGAAAGATGTTTCCATTTCGTATTGTGTTTTTGTTACAGCACCGATAACACTAAAAGTGTGCTATTACAGAGAGTAACACAATTTTCGTGTCTTCGATTAATAATTAATTGTTATGATTAACTTCACGCCTCGATATAAACATATTTATTAAATGCAAATTATCGCTTTGTGATCAACAGTAGCGAAACTGAATTGACTTTGTTCTAGCATGAATATTATGCCGAAACAGTAATTATATTTACAGTTTAAATATAGAACCATTCATCAGGGAATCTGTGAAACGTGTCAGATGCCTAAAAGTTACAAACTTCCGAACTCTGATTACACAACAGCCTTCTCCACAATTCTCAGTCGACGATTTTCCAACTGGGAATTGACTGAGCTGAAAGCCACTTAATACTCATGTATTGTATATTTAATATACATATATAAGTACATTTAATATACAAATATACATAGTTTTTCAAACTGGACTTAGGACTGGAGCAAATGGTGAAGTCAGTAAGATACTCGACCGCGGAATAGTGTGTGCGTGGTCAAATACTGGGCTCGCCCGTCACTGACATCGCTTTCGAGTGCAGAAACTGACGATAAGCTTAGCTTTTTATGGAACTGCAAACGCAAAATATTTAGATATTACTGGTTTGTTCTTACGGTATATTTTCAATCTGTTTGCCTTTTATATGTTTCTGTTGTTCTTTTCTGCTTTTTCTCGTAGTATCTTGTTATGTTTCTGTACACTAGAATATAGTTTTTAAAAAGTAGGTGCTCACTTGCGGTTTTAATTTTCCGATAGATATAATATCTGACTTCGAAATCTTTTAGGAGAAATGAGACTTAAACCTAGAAGCTATCGCATATAGGCCTAATTAAAAAGGAAACGTAAGCATATATCTATAACAGCAAAATGGTCGTTGAAATTTTGTTATCTCTGTCATTCTGTCTACGTTGTTATTCCAATGTTAATCTGTGTGCAATTAAATTGCTACTTGTATGCAAAGCAAGTAATCATGTGATCAATATGCTCGTATCGATTTTATATTTCTAGAGATCTAGACTCAAATCACGAGGTTTATGCAACTGGCTTTGAGATTACATCATCATCATCATCTTCCCTTCAATCCCAGTTTAACTAGGGTCGGGATTAGAAAATATTTGCAGCAATTTCTAGAGTCTAGGCGCTCACCAACCGAATGTCCTTTCTGACATTGGTTTGGATCTTAGTTCCTTGTCGCCTTGTATAATAGCCTATATGCAGTCAACGTTTCGTCTATTCTTCATCAATAGCGTTTCGTCAAAGTTCTTTTTCTTTCCCTGAAATATATAAATTTACAGATATGTTCTTAGTTTAGGTTCAGAGCATTTTGGGAAAGATTAGTTTTAGTGTTAGTGCTAGAAGATGTTTGAGATCAAGGAAGGTGTCAAATAAGTCCGTTATTTAATGTTTACTCCGTCATTTGAAGCATTCTTCTTTAGAGTTCGGACGCGGCGTTCAGGTAACGCGGCAGATGGTAAATATGGAAATAATTCCCTCCCCTGGCGGCCATTATTTCCTAATTCTTCCTTTAAAATGTTTCACAATTACGAGTTCTTTATATTATGCTATAGTTATATTACTGAAACTATAGACATTAATATTATTTCTTATACTCATAAACTGAATTATGGGTTTAAGAAAAATTTCATTATAATTTTAATGTCAATCACAAATAGCATCATTTTAAATAAAAGACCGTTACCTTTAAACAACTACTTCTCTAGTAGTTTAATCCATGACCAATGGTCGATTTTCGAAACCAGTTGAAAAGTTCCTAGCTATTTTTTGCATTTAATTCTTTCCTTTGTTGATCGTATCTTTTTGCCGTATAAGGTTAGAATAGGAATGGGGCACTAAAAGTTTTGTAAACTAGTTGGAGAAAAAGTGCCGTGATTTAATTACTAGGCAACAGATGTGTAGTCTATCTTTAGCATTTCTCCTTCTTCCAGAATAAGAGAAAATGCAAACAACCGATTCGCATCTTTATCTCCACCCCACTCACCCCTTTCCCCATAAATACGTGAGAAGTGTGTGTTAAGTTGCCAGTCTTAAGTGTGGTAAATAGCAGGCAACCGTTGTAAGAAACCTGAAGCTTAAGATTTTGACTTAGTGGACATTTCCATTCATGCCATCTGTCATATACTGATTTAGTTCTACTTTTCTCAAAAGGTGCAAGTCTAACCGAGTAGTCCCTCTTCTCTTAGTGCACTGCCTACTGGCAGGTCCATGGTATATAACGCCTCCACTTTTCTCTGTCTTCCGCCTTCCTCTTCATTTCCACATATGAGTGGGCCTTTAAATCGTCTAACATACCTAATATCGGCCTGCCCCTGCCTCTTTTTCCTTCCATTCTACCTTTCTATGACCTCTATTAATAGACCTTCAACTTTAGAATATTTCCTATCAAACTCTTCTTCCTAATTCTCAATATATTTATCAAGTAGGCCCCTAGTCTAAGAAAGGCTAAAGGGTCATATACGTATGATAGTGAAAGAGTCGTCCATGATGTTTTCGATTGTCTTGAAAAGAAGCCTTGTATTTCTGAATCCTGTCCTTAATTACACTGCATCCTGCCTGACATAACCTAAGCGTCGCCAGTTGTGTATCATTGAAAATTAATTGTAAGAAAATCGGGAAAAAATACGAATTCTGGGTAGATTGCGTGGTTGCCTTAAAGCCGATTATAGCAATATTTGAAATCTTATATTAACAAAATCGACGTGTTTTGCTCTGAATGGTTGATTAGCTCCAGTCACGTAATGGTAAAGCTTCAATCCTCGGATAGACAGAATTCTCCTATCGATAAAGTCCTGAGATAGACAGAGAGGAAGCGAGACAGATTGCAGCGATCATTGGTCTAATCGGCTACAGTTTCCATGATTTATCAACGCATTCTTTAGATTTTAATCGTTTAACAGTTTGTTTTGAGGAATAATGAAAATTTAAAATAATTGGCTTATTTATTTTTAGATCGCTCTACGGTTGGTATCATATACACCCACCCGCTTGATAAAAGTACAGAAAAAATAAAACATATTGAATTGATTTAAAAATGTTGAATATCATTGTCTAATAGCTTAACTTTGCTTCTTGTGAAATAATAAGAAAATCAATTTAGGAAAGGAAAAATCTCTCAATCTTCATGACTTGTGGTTAGGTGCTTACTTATTTTACTTACGTGTTGTATGCGAATTGCGGAACATTGAAGATAGATAAATCGCTGACTGCACGTGTCGTGAGAGGCGAATGAAACTGATACTGCCAACTTGAAACCATTCTTGAATCCAGGTTTTTTTAAAACTAAACCTCTACAATATTCATAAAGAATATTTAAGGCAAAGTCCTTTGTGAAAGGATTAACTTGTTAATCGATAGTGTGCTATATCGCTCTTAGTGCATTGCCTACTGGCAGGTCCATGGTATATAACGCCTCCACGCTTTTCTGCCTTCCGCTTTATCCGGTGTGCAGTATATGGAGCGTGAAGGCAAAAGGTATGAATATGTATCTTGCCACGTGGCACTTAGCAGAATACTGAGAGAGAGAGAGAGAGACAGAGAAAGAGAGAGAGAGTTTAACTCGCGTGTGGACTAAATTCGACTATTGACGACTTTGGACTGGCTGGCGAACGATTAGCTCGTGCATTAGAAATCAAGCGTGTTGTGTAGTTAATTACACGACTGTTAAATTATAGCACATTTCAAGCTTGAATATCTAAATTGCTCAGTGGATAGAGCGTCAGCTACGTCACGATGGTTGTTTCTGAGATCATCGGTTCTTTTCGCGGAAGAATAGTTATGACAATAAGAGATTTTTGGAAAAAGCTAGCTCAACCACTATACTACTTACTATTACCAGGAATAGTGAGCAGTAATAATAAATATAATAATAAATAATAGTGGCTACAGGAAGAAGCTAGCTCCACCAATAGGCTAATCACTATTACCTGGAACATCTAGCGGCTAGTGGAAGAAGCTACAGTGTAGCTCTACCATTACCTGTAAACCACTGGAAGAAGCTAGCTCCACCATTCGGCTATTCACTATTACCTGGAACATCTAGCGGCTAGTGGAAGAAGCTATAGTGTAGCTCTACCATTACCTGTAAACAACTGGAAGAAGCTAGCTCCACCATTCGGCTATTCACAATTAACTGGAAACCTCTGGAATAATCTAACTCCACCACTACACTACTCACTATTACAAAGTGTTACCTGGAACCACTGGAAGAAACCAACTCACGATATATTTCGTGCAGACGACGGAGCAGCCAGGCGAAACAGGAAGCTGTATCGGAGCAAAGTGCTACATCACTCTAAACCCGACTCGATGCGTAGCATCAGGAAGTCATAAGACGTGCTGAGCGTTCAAAGCCGTGAGGACTCGATGAAGCGAGACGGTTCCTGGAGATCCACTCGGTCCCGCTCCGCTGCATCCGCTTCCTTCCCGAGTCCGAAGAGCTGCGTCCACCGCTGAGACGATGAAATGAAATAGATTATTCGAGAGGGGAAATTTCCCCGTGCTGTGCCCGAGTTGTTTGAAGAATTGACCAAACGGTGACTGCACGTGTCGTAGAAGGCGAATAAAGCACTAAGATCCATACCAACGTCAGAAAGGGCTTTCGGTTGGTGAGCGCCTAGGCTCCAGAAATTGTTACAAAAATTTAAACGAATGGAAAAGTCTCAATTAGCGGATTGGCTGGCGGTGTAGTGTAGGACAGAGAGGATTTGAGACAGTCTATTTGTATCCCGACGAAAATATTTTTCAAAGTCGACAAAATCTTTAAAGTAAGACAACAGAAAATGAGCATTCACTGATAATTAATACTAGGATTAGAAATTTTACCCATGTTGAGATAGAAAGGGGTCCATATACAAGTATGGTTGTTTTTCCGTATTCGGCTATAATTTTATACACACCATTTTGATGTATAATCTTGAACACATCATTTGCTCGCGTGTCTTCAACATAACAGACGAGATGACTTATTAATATTCTCGTGCTGCAGTCAAGCTGGGTATGACGTTACTATGATGTTCCGATAAAGTTGAAATTAGTTTTGCACTTTTCGTTGAAGTCAGGCGAGCAATTGAGCAAATGAAACACTTCACGGCAACTTTTAGTTGTTGAATGAATAGACAGAGTGAATAATTAAATAGCTGATCAGATATCATGATCAGTGCTGGAAGAGATGCTACTGCGTGGATAGTGTTTTCTCTCTTTCTCTCTCTTTCTAACTTTCTATCTTCCTGCCTTTCGGTCTCTCTCTGTCTCACTCTCTTTCTCTCAGTGTCTCCCTCTCTTTCTTTCTATCTTTCTCTTTCTATCTCTGTCTCTTTCTCTCTCAGTCTCCTGTTTCTCTTTCATCTTATCTGTCTCTTGGTATTCTTTAATTCTCTTTCTACCTCCCTATCACGGTCTACAAAACTGATCTTCCTCACTTGCTCACTTGTTGATTTCTTTATTAAAGCAAAGCTGCTCTGCTTTTAAAAACCCCAAAAATATATATATATATATATATATATATACTGTATATATATAGATATATATATATATATAATACTTTATATTAGGCCCATATATATGATATATGTATATGTTTGTATGTATGTATTTATGTGTGTGTGTATATATATATATATATATATATATATATATATATACAATTAATGTAATAATTAGCAAACAATTGACATGGATCTGAAAGTGTTCACTGCATTTGAGCATCTTGCGATCACAGCTCCTAATGAATGTTTCTGAGTCCTTGGAGCCCTTGAATGATGGACGTGATTCCGGGAGATGCAGAAGTCGGAACGTCTTAGGATTGTAACGGCGCGCTGTGATTGGTCAAGACGCAGGAGTTTAAGAAAGAAAGTCCGGCCCTGATTTCAAGCGCTCGTCGTTTCGTTGCTAAGCTTTTCCCGGATAGACTGTATGGAAATGTTTACATGTTTTACCCTCAGCAATAATATTATAAATAAATCCCATTACCATAAGAATATTAATCTTACTAAAAGCATTAGTATTCTCTCTCTCTGTCTTAGTGTACTGCCTACTAGCATTAATATTAAGACTTATACATTCAATAATATTAACATCCTGTGTAACATTTTTAATCTTTCTTATTTAAGTAGGAGGTGTATTAGTGATGTTTGCATATTTTGTCGCATTAACATCAAATAGATAAATAGTCCTCCTGGACTAGATAAATAGTTTCTCTGAAGGTCTTACTAATATCGAAATTAAACTTATCGTCTCTGAGCTTTTTATTTGGCCTGAAAGCACAGTAATAATATGTAACTTAGACCTGTCATTTAGCAGAGCACAATAATGTATATGTAAAACAATGTTAGTGTAATATAAAAATATAGAGCACTGCTGTAGCTTTTTGAAGCACGATATATATATATATATATATACATGTATATATATATATCTTAGTGCAATGCCTACTGGCTGGTCCATGGTACATAACGCCTCCACGCTTCTCTGTCTTCCGCTTTCCTCTTCATTTCCACATATGCGTGTGTCTTTAAATCATCTAACTTTCCTAATCTCGGCCTGTCTCTGCCTCTATCTCCTTCCATTCTGCCTTCTATGACCTCTCTTAGTAGACTTTCCCCCTAAGAAGCACGATATATCTCAAGTAAAATAACTTATGTTGCTGACTCTTTAAATAAATAACAACCGAAGGTTTATTTCTAACACCTTACGACGAAGATTTCCCCGCTGTTACAGTAGAGGTGCTAAACCATAAAGGAACCGAGAAACAAGCGAGACCATATAATCCAAAGCCCATAAGCATTTGTCATTTAGAGTCCAAGTCCGTATTCCGTCTGGAAGCGTTTCCGCAGAAGCAATTATATCCGGCAATCGACTTAGCGCAGTCTGCAAGCCTGACAACTTACCGCTGTGCATTAAACATTTAAGACGCACCGCTTAGACGAACTACGGGAAGAAAATTTCGCCGAGTTTTGACGAGAATTTTCACAGTATTCGTCGATTTCCGGTAGCGCGCGAGAGTCGTAAAGCGATCCTAAGTGCTTCTAGTGTCAGGAGTTTATCTTAATTTGCGTCCATCGGTTGTTTTATCGCCGCCAGAAGCTTCCGGTTGTCCGTTAGAATCGCTTTAGTTAACAATTCTTTCAAGCTAAGATTTTGGTAGGATTTCTAGATCAGCTATCTGAAAAAATCATTGTTTTGAGCTTTAGTTTTTAAACTGCTGTATGGCGTTGCTTCTTATGGCGTGCCATAAGGCCTTATGGCGTTGTGAGAAAGGCAGATGAGGATGTAGTAAAAAGAGTTTGGAGGGAAGAGCTGGATGTTAAGCTAGAGAGAGAGGTGGACCACAAACAATAAGGTACAGTCATCTAGATAACATCCAGCACTATCAAGCCAAAATCAAACCGATAAGCAAAAGAGAAGTTCTATCAAACGACGCGAATCCAAATTCATGAAGATCCACAAGAAAATCGTGAAGTAAAAGAAATACTGCTATGAATGAGACGCCAAGTCAAGGAAAAAGGAAAAGAGGACGACTAGAAGTACTTATTTTAACACAATCAACAAAGATTTGAAAAATTTGAACATTTCATGAGAAGATGCTGCGAGGTTTGCAAAAAACTGAAAAGAGTGGAGGAATATTGCCGCCCTATGTTCTCTTCAGAACGCAAGGAACTAATGATGAAAAGAAATAAGATTTCGTTATTTTGCAAATCAATTTTTCTTTAAAAGGCTTTGCTAATAAATGTTTTCAATCTTAACACACTGTTAGCCGTAGCTTATAGACTTCCGGTGAGAGATTTCACACTTTATTCCGGGCGGTGGATATTTAGTAGGACTCCCTGGAAGCGTCCTACTGTTGGATTTGCTTTAGACGGAGATGCTAGCGTCGCTAAGTGACCACATGAAATATTTACAACTTCTCCGCGCTAATCTAAACTCTTAATATCTACTTGGACCCCCTCCCGTCTATCCTCTACATCCTACCTTCATGTCTTCCTTCCTTCACCTCCAGTTTTCCGTCTACTTCTTCCGTTCTACCCTTCAATCCCTGTCTAAATTGTCCAACGGTTTAAACATGTGGCATTAAAAAGCGATAGATATCAACTTAGTAGATCATTTCATTATAATGTGTACTTACTTTACATTTATAGTAAATGTAATCTATACTAAATGTAATCTATAGTAAATGTAATCTATAGTAAACGCATTCTATAGTTAATGTAATCTATAGTAAATGTAATTTGTAGTAAATGTAATCTATAGTAAATGTAATCTATAGTAAATGCAAACTGCATCAGCTAAATGTCTTGAATCATTATAATACGATACATTAGAAAAAAGCTTTTGCCTGCGGACGCAAACTTTCCAATCGACGGCGGTGAGGCTGGAATTAGATGATTTGCTAATCCTATTGTCTTGTCAACGGGCCCATCGCGTGTCCCCAATCTTCCTTGCCTCAAGAAGTCCCGTGTCTCAGTCCTTAATCCATTTGTAAATACGGATCAGGAAGTCCGAGCGTCGACTAGGAAGCAGTCCAGCTGTCAGTCCGAGGAAAGAGGATCCGGAGGTGATACGTGGAAAGGAAGAGTAGATTGAAAGTAAAGATGATTATACGAAGTGTCGAGTTTGTAGAGATATTTAATCTTTGGAAATGACTTAGAAGGTAAATGCAACTGTATGTACATGTAAATATAAAAAGGTAAATGTAATAAAGTTTTATGTTTAGAATTACTGGTGAAATACATTTTTTAGTATATTTTTGGAAACTGGAGCTAGGATGTCAAGTTAAATAGTCATTTTCTGTTGATCCTTGCATAAAGGAAAATTTAATCTAATAGTAAGTGTTTTTAGCTGTAAAGAAATGTTGGTATATTTTGGAATAATTCTTAGTTGATAGTTTTCTTAAAATTGTATCTTTCTACTGTACGGTTTGCTTATAATGAGTGTGTGTTATGTACGGGCTATTATGTCAGAATTAAATTAATATAAAAAATCATAACGTAGAAAACTTTGTGTTTAGTGCATATATTCTTGTATAATGTAACCTAATCTAAACTGTGGTGCAGTTTAGTATATTGAGATTTGATGAAAACATTTACATTGAGTCATTTTTGTCCTGTTAAGGAGACTATTTCTGATCCTGTCTAGAGGAGCATGAAGCTTGTAAACTTAAACTTAACTGTAGTATTTGAAATACAAAGAGGGAATACTGGGCTATTTCCATATTGATCAAATTTTCCAGAACTCCTTTACCGTTCTGCAGAAATCAAATTCGAAACTATGTGAGGCCACTTGGAGATCAAATGTTCAAATCTTCCAGAGTGTTCCTGTCAGAGTTAATCCGGTCCTACCAGTCACAACGATACGAATGAACTTACTGGTAGAAAACCTCGTAAGCGTATTGATGTAATTAGAGGCAGAAATATTGGACTCGACAAGAATGTTTCACCGATTAAATTATCAGGTAATTAATACAAAAATAAAGATGCTGATCAACGGCTCAGTTTGGTTAAATTTAAATGTAAAGTAAAAAAAAGTAAACGCACATTATAGTGAAATGGTCAACTATGTTACTATATATCACTTTTAATAACACATGTTGAAACCTTCAGGTAGTTTAGATAATTTTCCGTATAACCAGTCCAGTGAATGTCCGAGATTTTACTCTCGGATCAGCGCGGACCGGACTCGAACCCACGAGGGTTCAGTTCACCTCAGGATCTGTCATTTAAACTTCGTGACGTTACCACTACGCTATTAAGACTGCCCTATTCTATTAACACTAAAAGAGGAATGAACCTAATTAATGGCCCAGAGATTAAGACTGTGTCTTAGATTCAAACCCCACATCGGTCGATTTCCGTAGTGATAAGCAATTGAAATCTTCAGTAAAAATTAATTTCGTGTATGTCGCAGCACATTTAGAAAAATTTGGATTTTCAAGTATTCTTAAATCATTTATTGTAAATAACTTGACTGATTTCTGGCAGACTTTCTATCATTTATTGTATCAGAGATGCGCAGCGTCGACTGGTGGAGGTTAGAAAATGAAGTTAATTAAAGCCTGGTGAAAACAAAGGAAAGTAATGTCGAACCGTCATGGCTGAGAGATTAGCGTGAGGATTAGAGTGATAATGATAGAGTGTAGAGAGAGAGAGAGAGAAAGAGAGAGAGAGAGAGAGAGAGAGAGAGAGTGAGAGGGAAAGATATAGGAAGAGATGGAGTTTGAAAATAGAGAGATAGATTTGTTGATGTAGATAAATGGCCATAGAGAATGGTACAGTAAAATAAAGAAAGGGAAAGGAACCCAAGAGAGAGAGAGAGAAGGACAGAGAAAGAGAGAGAGAAACACAGAGAGTGAGAAAGAGAGAGAGAGAGAGAGAGAGAGAGAGAGAGATACGAATGATGGAGGAACGATTAATCGACAAGACAAATCATCGATGTCTGACGTTTGACGTTACACCTAGAGAACACCACACGAGAAAACCCTACTGAAGAGTGTTACCATCAGATGCTGAGTGTGATAGTGGAACAGGTGAAGCGAGTCTAATGAAGAGCAAGAAACAAGAGCAGAGCGTATCATAGGAGCACCAAAACTAAACAGCTCCTAATGGAAGTGGCGTTCTATCGCTGTGTAACAGTGCCTACTGCGCAGTCTATTGTCGCCGGCTAGGTTAATGAAATATAACCTTGACGTCGCGAGTTCGAAGCTCTGCACCGCATAGCTCGTATTTCTCTAAACAGTTGCGCGTAATGAAAATCTGAATGAGAAAGATAATCGTAGATATTGATAGGGTGCATTAGAGAACGCAGAAGACTGGTTGAATGACTTTTATTAAACGGAGATCGTTTAGTTTGTCAAATATTGTATCATTGAGCTTGTTTTCCATCTATTGGATTTTAGCAATATAGCGTTTATTTTACATAACAAAAATTCCAATAGCAGTGTCATATCAGAATCTGTGTTTACTGATTATATTAAATACTAGAATCTAATTTGAGAATAATTATTTTATCATTGATATTATTATGATTATGATTATCATGATGATTGTTATTATTATTATAATTATTCTTGTTATTATTATTAATATTTAATTTTTTATTATTTTATTTTATTTTTATTTCCCCGGGTGTAAAGAAGCCGAGGTTTGATAATAAAGATTCGAGCAATACGTGCAGAATCGCCGCCCGGCTACTTGATGCCACTTAGCTGCTTAAAAGAATTGCTGAAACAGACTGAATTATATCTATTATTATTATTATTATTATTATTATATGTAGGAAAACCGCTGTTGTTGCGTCGACCTTCTAGTAAGGAATGGACTGAGATTCCTGGTCGGAGATGAGTCCAATTTATTATTATTAAATTAAATTATATTTATTATTTTATTTATTACAATTAAATTATTATTATTATTATTATTATTATTATCGTCATCATCATCATCATCATCGTTATTATTCAGAAATGATCAGTTGAATACTTTTGTAGAAACTAAAGAAAACTTCGCTTTCCAGTTCTCGTTCTTTTCTCCACATGGATGGATGCTTATAAATTCTTAGCAGTTTGTCTAATTGACGGACGGGCCCTTACTGCCTCATAACTGCCCCACAGAGGTTCATTCACCAGCAATTAGAAAGTTTATAGCTGCGGGCGATGGTCTTGAAAATACTTAAATTGGTTTCCTGGCTACTAGGTCATTTAAGCGATGCTAATTGTTTCAGAAAGAGCACTCTAAGCTGTCATAATTTCTTTTAAACTCAACCTTTTCATTTGTTTATCATGAATATAATCACATAAACAGCAATAATAAACAGCAAATACAGTATATTTAACTAGAAACTAAACCAATAATCAAGAAGAGGATTACCTCCAATTTAATGCGAAGTACATTCAAATGTATATCACCTACAATGCTTGTTATGATGTTAATTATGTTAATGATGCTAATAATGTTTCCTGCTAAAATTCTGCAGAAATTATAATTTCCTTGCTTGAATTGAATTGGCAGACCTATATTTGCCTCATCTGCGCTTAGCTTTCGTAGCGCTGGTTTTATGACGGCTTTAAGTACCAACAGCCGGTAAATGACAAGATTTATTTAAATTCTCAACTCTTGCTTAAGCTCTGCAGAGCTTCAAGTAGGTCCCGTGGGGTTGGACACTTCCTGAAAGTAATTTTCTGAAATCTAAAACTTCCGAGTATTGAGAATGAATTCAGAAGAGCGCTAAACAATTATTAGTAATTCCTGGATAAATATAAACATTTGATGTGCATTCCAAAAAACTCTATATCAACTGATCTGACAGCCAACCGATAAATCAATCAATCGACAACTAATCAATAAAATATAATATATTGTCCTTGTTAGACCATTGTTGAGTTTGTCGGCTGCATTTGTTTGTAGAAGCGGCTAGTGCGGGTATTGTACGGTATTATATGGGCTCTTTGATAACATTTGATTGAATATTTGATTAAATATTAACATTTTAATATTTAGGTCCTATTTCTTCTCTCTCTCTTAGTGCACTGTCTACTGGTAGGTCCATGGTATACAACGCCTCAACTCAACTCTATCTTCGGCCTTTATCTTCATGTCCATATACGAGTGAACTTTGCAATTATTTATAACATTCCTTTTAATATTATTCTTCGGGGATTCTGCTTATGATGAGGTGGGCCCCCTATATCTTTCTCAGCTTCGACTAACATTTACTGAGCAGAGGCGTCATTCCCTGAGAAAACAATCCTATTTTCCCATTTCTATTTCTTCTATAGAACGAATTAACCGTAGGCCAACAGGACACCGCGTCATTCTGCCTCTTCGATCATTGGCCTTGCACCATGTTAATTCACTTCTCTCAACAATTCTATGAATTTTCGGTTTAGCTTTGGGAAGACCAGACAATATAACTTAAGATGTCAGAAACGTTCCAAACATTGCTATTAGACGATAAGTCGATCTCTTGGGCAAGCCATCTCGTTAGCAAGAGTAAATATCGCATATGCTACCATCTGGAGAATAATATTGATATAAAATTACAGATTGAGACCTTGAAAAGCTTCGCAAGAGTAGGTCATCTGGTGAATAAAAAGAGTTTAGAGTATCATTTGCCGTTTTTTATGCGGGCCACAAAAATAGAATAGATCATTGTTTTCTGCGCTCGTTGTAAGAGGCGACTAGGGATAAACTAAGGGTGTTTGTGATCTAAAAGCGCTGTTGCTCAAGTACTGGATACGCCTGTCACTGATATCATTTACATGAAATTGAAGTTAAACTAGAGAATTTTAATTAAATTTTTTTCACTATTGATCAGCTGAGAGAACACAAAGAGCACTTTTTCATTGCTGAATAAGAAGTTGCAGTGATATATCTCGACTTTTAACTAGCTGCTTTTAACTAAATATTTGTGACGGTAGCTCGAAGAGTCGTTTGAGAATAATTTTTTCACCTCTGAACCTTGACGTTAAACACATTACAGAAGCAGAAAGTCAAGTCAAACTTTCTACAGTGACAATTATTTTATTGAAACTCTTGCTTTCACCCACTTGTTAGATCCTAGGTAGATATTCCTACTCGTAGTCTGCTCTTAAGATTTCTTCGGTAGTTTCTCTTCTTCCTTCCTAATTCCTGTTCGGTCACCTTTTACGACACGTGCGATTTTCGGTTGGTTTATTCACATTTTACGAAGCGTGCCTTTTACGGTTGGTTTATCCTTAAACTGTCTGATCATATTGGAAATTAGGACTAGCGCCGTTATACATCACGTAGCATTGTTTCGTATCACCTGGTCTTGTGTTATTTTCAAGTGTATTGTTCTGTTTTGTGTTAAATTGTTTGCCTTTCTCTATATTAAATAGTATTTTGTGGACGAACCCACTTCCTTCAAATAAATTTTAGCCATACAGTACTACTATAGTCCTTATACAAGATAGGTGCGATAATACATAAATAGTCAAATATGCTGTTGAAATATTCAAGAGACATTTACTACGAACCAACAGTTAAAGTCACTGGCAATGATTATAAATGGAAAGGAAAACATTTACAAAGCGAAATATTGCAACATTAGAGCGTAATAGTAAGAGGCGAAATATATAAAAGACTGTCTCTATAAACGTTCTGCATAGATAGTATTAAATATTTAAATGCAACACAAAATACTTGGTATGTAATTAGGCACAATACGTATAATTCTGTTAATTAATACTTAATTGTAAGTATTTATAGTTGGCTGCTCTATTGAAAGTCATTATTGTTAAAATTGTATCATTGTCGTTTTAAATGAACTCTAGTCTTTGTTGTGTAGATGCTCAGAATCAAAACAGCGTTTACACTAGAAGGATTTATACTGGTTGTTCATCGACAACAACAACAACATCATGACAAAATTAGCGTGTTACGATCGTCTTTGACAACGCCGAGCGTCAGAAATGGCAGGAGGTCAACGACAAAACGACGAGTTTCTTATAAAAAGGACCTTTAAAGGTTTCAAATCATGATCAGAAAATCAATTAAATGAGTGAAGTATTAAAGAACTTGGAAGGATGGCTTAGCCATTGGTCTCGCAACGCAAGGACACCGAATAAAACCGTGAGATAGAGAGAGAGTGTGTGTGTGATAGAGAGAGAGAGAGAGAGAGAGAGAGATGGAGAATTGGAGAATGAGAGAGAGAAAGCGGAAAGGGAGGTCTTTAATTGTCCATACATTCGCATTATAAAAGCGAAATAAGGCATGGTGGTCTTAGTATACACTAGAACAGTGGAATTTCATTTAGTAACTAATTACGGCAAACAAAACGAGGAAATAGCTGAACAAAATTACATGTATGTATAATTGCAATTGGAATGTTTAACAAAATGAGCAGAGAGTAAATGAAAGAATGAAAGCTAACCGGTATGGAATACTTCAGAAATTCTGAAGATAGCTGTTCGCATAATAGCGTTAATTTAAAGAGTATAACAATGGTTTGCATTATTATTAGTGATATGAGTGACGAAAGGGAATGACGATATTCTATTCATATGCCTATAAACAAACCGCTACAATTACGTAAATTGCATCAAACAGCATATAATTAATTTAGAAAATGTCTAATTTCTTAAATAAAACGAAATAAAATTATTTCCCTTGAGTATTCCCTGCTTCAATTGCGCAATCAAATTTAAGTCTTTCAAAATTTCAATAATTATCAATTACCATACCGGACAGTTATCCACAATCCATATCCTAATCCAAATTCCGGCATCACAAAGAAGTTTCCATCATCCTCACGACCACAGTTCGTCCGCGATGTGCCCGGGCACCTAGAGTCGTATCTCTTGGCACTGAAGTGAGCTCGTAGTGGCTGCTCGATATACGTCGTGGCGTGCCACTTGAACGCATGGGCGAACCGGTGATTTGATCCGTGCGCGAGGTCATCATGGATACGGACTGCGTGTCTCCATCTCCTCCACTCCCTTCCAGTTGACGTAGGATTGAGAATTGTCTGAGAAGCGCCGCTGCCTCTTCGCTCGTCATGTGAATGGAAGAGGGAGTCTCGCACAACCGCATGGTGAGGGCTTCGTCGTAGGAAGGCGGCTGGTCGTAGGAGGTCGAGTCGAACTCGTCCACCTGATCGCTGTCATCGCTGAAAGCTGGGCTGGCAAGAGGGGCCTGAAAACTGGACGAAGGTTCCTCAGAGATGGGCACAACGCTCGGGTTAAAGCTGCCGAAGGTGTTGATATTCGAGTTGGCTTTGCCGGTGAACGGAGCATTTCTTGGCAACTGATTCGTTTCAAGTGATACATTGGGAATTACAGTAGCTGCCTCGAGTGATGTCGCTAGCGAAGAACTGGAGCGAAATGATTCCGCTGGTAGTTTCCGCTTTGGACTATTCGTGCAGGAATTAACAATAACCGAAGCGTCCACTGAATTGTCCAAACTGTTTACCCATATCTCGGTGATCGATTCATCTCTAGGAAGTATCCTAGAGTCAGATGATCTGGTCCCCGCTACCTTAAATAATCCAGCCTGTCTACTTTGCTCCGATGACTTACTGCTTTTTACCTTTGCTCCTGAATCCTTACGTCGGTCTGCGTGAACATTTCGAAATACATACCCGTAGTCATTCGCGCTTTCATCCAGAGCTGCTTGCGACAATATCTTGGCTGAGATATTGCGTATTCCGCCGTCGTTGGTCTTACTATTTATATAAGCCACAGAAGCAAGTCTGGAGCTGTCGGAGCCTATCACAGGAGGTGTACTGGCCGAGTCCTTTCTCGAAACGGAATTGTAAAACAAAATGCAAGCTTCAGAGTTCTCGACTTTCCCGTTCGAAGCAGCGGAAGAGACTGCTCTCATCAGAACGGGGTTTGATCGAGCTTGATCCACTTCTAAAGGTCCATCAGTTCCTTCCGTTCCTCCCATCTCTATATTCACACCACCATTGAGCAAAGACGAAGAAATATCGTTGTTACGATGAGCGGAAAAAGTTCCATACTGTCTGGAAAGAACGCTACCTCCATTTGCTGCTCGTTCAACTAAGGTCTGAGAGTTGGCGGTTCTCTCGCCGCTGGCTTGAGTAGTATTCGTCGGATTGATCAGACGCTGGCTGCTGGGGTGACCGAACTCTTTTCGGACCTCGACAAGTACGTGGGCTGTGCGGGAGTCGATGAGGAGCCTGAGCGGCCAGGAGAGCAGCAGGGAAGAGGCAGCCCAAAACACTCTGGAGGTCAGGTACCAGGGCCGTCGAGTGGCGTGCCCTAGGGCAAATACCTGGGCAGATATAATAGAGGCTGATGTTCTAGATATATTAGAGGTAGATGTACTAGAGGCAGATGTGTTAGAAGCAGATGTAATAGAGGCAGATGTAATAGAAGCTGATGTAATAGAAGCTGATGTAATAGAGGCTGATGTAATATAAGCAGATGTAATATAAGCAGACGAAATGGAGGCAGATATAACAGTGGTAGATGTGACAGAGCAATTGTAATAAAGGCATATGTAATAGAGGGGATGTAATAAGGGTATATGTAATGAAGGGGATGCAATATAGGCAGATATAATAGAGGCATATGTAATGGAGGCAGATGTAATGGAGACATATGCTAATACAGAAAGACGATATAAAGAGGTAGATATAATAGAGGTAGATATAATAGAGGTATAAATAATAGAGGTAGTAGATATACTAAGATGCAGATATACTAAGAGGTAGATGTAACAAAAGCAGAAGATATACACAGGTAATAATAGAGGTAGATGTAACAAAAGCAGAAGATATACACAGGCAATAATAGAGGTAGATGCAACAAAAGCAGAAGATATACACAGGTAATAATAGAGGTAGATGTAACAAATGCAGAAGATATACACAGGTAATAATAGAGGTAGATGTGATGCGATGTGTTATCTTAAAAGAATTTATAATAAATAATCTGTTATGATTATAAAGAGTCTTGAAGAGAGTGGGTACAAATAGACAGTTGATAAATGCATTAATAAATAGGAAGAAGAATTCGATAGGACACATTCTAAAGGAAAAAATTAATCAAATTAAACCGATATTGCAATAAACACTTAATAAATTAAATGAGTAAATCCTGGGCACGACCGTCACTAACATCATTTTCGAGTGAGGAAACTGACATTAACAGCAGCTTTTTAAATTAAATACCGAAAATATATTCAGATATTGTTTACTTTATCTATTTATTGCTGTATTTCAGGCATGGTAACCCATACATGAATCTATGAATCTTACACATACAACAATGCAATACAAATCAGACTAGCAAATAGCCTGCGCATCAATTTGAGCATAAATATTAATTAAATTTAAATAACGAAAATATATTCAGATATTAATGAAATTAAATTGCCTGTTCAGGAAAGTTGATGTTAAGCAGATCCATTCCATCAGAGAATTCCATCCTATCGTCAATAACTTGGTGCTCCTGTATGAAAGATATCCTCTGGTCTATAAAATTGCGCTCGGCCTCAGCTGTGGCAAAGCAGAACTTCTTTATAAATCGGACTCTGACTGCCGGATGTCGCTCCAGATGGACCAACTGTTTGGTGCAGTCTCGAACCCCGAGCCGTGTGTAGTCGAAGGCGGTGGTTGTAACCTGCGTGCTAACTCGATTTAGACAAATCTGTGACGTGGAAGTGGTCAGGTAGTCCCGTCTTCTTTGAATCTCAAGCTACGATCAATCAATCAATCGTTCCTTCTATCGATCAATCAATCAATCAATCAATTAATCGACCATTCGATCATTTAATCAATAATCAATCAATCAAGCAATCAATTAATTAAATCAATCACTCAATCAATCGATCGATCACTCGGTAAATCAATCAATCAATTAATTAATGGATGATCATTCACTGTAATGTGTGATTTATGTGTAATCATCGATTTTGCATTATACATGATATAAACATAGTCATAGACGGTGGTCAGCTAGATAAGATGTGTATCATCTTCCCTGACGGCCGTTCTAGTTTTAACAGACTGTTCGATACCTTGTGTTTCTGGAAATTTTTTATATTTTAATTCTTTTAAATGTTTATTTCTATTTGTATTTGTGAGTGATTTGTTGTTGACGCTGAAATAAACACAAATCTCTCTCTCGTCAACTCCGGATCTATTCTAAAAATCAGTGAAGCCAAAGTTCTGTTTTCCTGCTGGACTTAAGTCAGCTCTGGAATCAAGATCCTTCACAAGAGCAGCGAAATCATAATGGAATAAAGTCTACCGGCATCGCTGCGAAAATAACTCGGAACATTTTCCTTTAAATCCAAGTTTAAAACATTTTCATTTAGTGAAGAGGATTGGGACTAGTGTGCTGCCTTCCTTTCCCGTACCTACGATTTTAAGTGTTGCTTGCGCACATCGGTGCGCAGAAGTGCATATTACTACTGCCACTAGAAAATTTATGCAGTTAACTGAAACAGAGATGATCAGAGCAGCAATGAACAGAGACAAATGGAGGAATATGACCATGACCGCCCAGGCTTGGAACAGGCACGGCACTTAGAGAAGAAGACTACTACTACTACTTCTGAAAAAAGATTTGACACCCATGAAAACTGGACCTACTTGCCGAACCCGCCTCTCTAAGTGGTAGCAATCAGCTTTCCACCACACAGCTGGAGAGGCCTGCCTCAGAGCTCTGATCTGTTGGTACACCGAGCTGGCATCAACGGCTGTCCTTAGGTCGATCCAACTCTGACTATGCCAGCATTCACCCAGGTGAATCACGTATCTGATCAATCAATCAATTAAATAAAACCAATCAGCTAATCAATAGTTATCATCACCATCATACTCTTCCCTATAACCCCAGTTTAACTAGGTTCGGGATAGGAATAGACTTTCTCCATTCTTCCCTGTCCCACAGCATATCATGACATCAGTCATTCCTCTATTTTTCTATTCGTTTTGCACAATTTTCGAGCAATTTCTGGAGCCTATATGCTCTCCAACCAAATGCCCTTTCTGACGTTTGTTTGAATATGCTGTCCTTAGGTTTTTGTTGCCTTTTATGACACGTGCAGTCACCGGTTGATCAATTCTTCAAACAACCCGGACACAACAAGGGGAAAGAGAGAACAAACATTTTGTAAAAATAATAAAATAATCGGGTCAGAAATCTTTAGATTCTACGTAAGAGATCCGGACGGGCCCAGGAGAGATCGTAACAACGATCGTTAAGAATCAACTGATCGCTGATCGCTGCATGTAGTCGACAAATGCCTAGTATTCCAAACAAGAAAAAAATAACTATTGGTCGCAATTGCAAAATAAATTTTTTTATATTTATATAAGAAGCATTGCCCGTGTTTTTGAGGAAGTCAAAGGAAACCACTTCAGAAGCCGTATTATTTATACTCAGCTAATGGCAAGTTTAAAGTGTGGAACAGATTATAGACTCTTGTTAATTAATTAATTCGTCAATCGACGGAGTGCTCTTTATGGAAAGAGACTTGAGTAGGAATATGTACCCTGGATCTGCCATTTGACAGAAAACTAGAGGGAAAGAGGGGGAGAGAGGGAGAGAGAGAGTGATAGAGAGATAGAGAGTAGAAAGACAAGCAGTAACATATGCTGTTCTAGAACTACAGTGAACTAACATAACAACGACAACAACAACTTGACCGCTACTGTCGTCCATGACAACAACGAGCACTTTTGAGACACTGAGCTAGCGAGATGATAACTTACAGTATGATGACCAGACCGACCGGTATGTAAACATAACCGGACTGGATACACTGACTGCCGGAAGAAGTACGGTTCCAGGCAGACTGCGGCGTACTGTTATCTATGGGAAGCCGGCACCAGACTATGGCGACCAGGCAGGCGATAATGAGTAGAGATAGGACGAGGCATTTCAAGTGGGCGCGGTGTCGCAGTCTAGCCAGGCACGACAATCTCGAGGGTCGCAGCTGTAATTCAGAATAATAGTAATAAATAATAATAAAGGTTTAAGCAAGGCAACGGGAAACCACCTCAGAAGCCCTACTTTTCCAAAGTTATAGGCTACATAAGGTATGGATAAAGCATACACTTTGTGAAGGGACTAATTTGTTGATCTAAGGAGTGCTGTTATGGAACGAGAAAGCAGACTTTGAGTATGAATATGTACCTTGAATCTACCACTTGGCAGTGTATTGAAGAGAGAGAATAAAGGTTTAACGTTTCCTTATCCAGGGATGATGTCAGGGACGTCCCCACAGCACATATCAATACAGATCAATTCACCTAGACCAATCTGTAAAAGAAATGCTGAGGAGAAGTATTATATATAAAATAGGAGAAGTATTATACATAAAGAATATATAATAACTACAGTTTATATATTTATATATCATAAATCGAATGCTGTAGGAGTGTTATATGGTTAATTGATAGGGTATTTCATTAACTGGTGGAAATTTTTGAAGAAATTATTTATAATTATAAAATCATAAATTTAATAAAGAAACTAACAAAGGATCATAAATTTCTGTCTAGATGACATTTTCAGAACTCCGTCAGATTTAAGAAGCTATGACTACGACGTTGGAATGGTTCCTAACGACACTCTGGTTACCAGTAAAACATCGGGACATTAGGGAAAATGTCTTCCAGACAACTCTATGAGAAATCTTCAACAATATGTGCGTAGTGTCCTAATGGAATATACAAACTCTACTGAACGGCTAGTGGCCGGTACCGAAATGAAATTTTGCCTGTGAATGTATACCAACAGTCAGAATTCTGACAGTACAGATAGAAATTTTAAATACAATGCATTAATACTTAAATGTAAAACTTTTCCAAACAATGTCTTAATATTCTACTTTTATTTACCTTATCTAAATTTATTTTTGTCAATGTCAGTTGTATAATATTTCTTTATAGTCTTTGCAATACAACTTTATGTTATTTTAACTTTTTATTTGATTGTAAAAAAGTTACGATTGAATTTACATACTTACCACATCATCACCCACTGCCTGATGTATCCTCATGATTTCGAATCCTCTCTGGTGGAACTACTTCGTAGATTATTCCGTAAAAACTCTTCCTCAATGTTAACGTCACGCGGTATTAAAGTCCTACTGCACAGCAGAGTTCCTTTATCTGGATGGGATCAGCTGAAACTTTCACTTAAATAACTAAATTATTTTACGTTTAAATTATTTTAGGTCGCTAAATTAATTGACTAATACATATTTAGAGTCAGATGTTCTTTAGACGTACATCGTAACCCTACAGGCTGGTACAGAAGTATCACTTCACCAAGCTTTGTCTTCTAGTCTCTTTCAGTCAAGTCTAGCCTCTATAGGAAGCCATGTCGATGATATATCGAATCAAGTTTTCTCTTCCCACGTTGACTCGAGTCCTGGCGGTCGTCTCATTAGTCCGTAGAGTCCGGATAGCGTTCTCCACTCCGTTACTCTCTCAGTGGAAGAGGTCCCGTGGACTCGTTATATAAACGAATTTCTGGCCGTTTTTCCAGTACCACCGTTCAAAATCTTTCAGTAATTATGCGATGCGGACTCTGCTCAATCTACCGCCATTTTTGAAGTCGAAGAAACTGAATAAGTAAAGAAAATTAAAGGAAGACCTAGATTAGGAATGTTAGACGAGATTGGAAAGGAATCATGTGCGAAAGTGAAAGGAAAAGTGGAAAAATGAAAAGCTGGCAAAATGTTTCAGTCATGGACCTGCCGTCAGGAGGTAGATAGAATCATGAAGTCAAATGTGAAGAGCGTCTGTTCTTTTTAAGGTAAAGAGCCAGTGCTCTCGTTAAGGCATTGGTTTCACTAGATGACTGATTGATATGGATCTAAAAATTCATGTAAAGAATATTAGCTCTAGGATTAACGTGGCTTTAAATATTGAAAACTCGGAGGTCGGAGGACCATGAAACGTCCCTAATACCTAAGCAAGTTTCTCGAAGGGACCTTAAAACTGAAGTCTTTGTGAAGTCTCTTTATCAAGAATTTTATCTGAAACAACAACAACATCAATATCAGCACAATTAGAGTGATAGCGGTATACATGAAAACATCAAGCGAATTAAAACGGTACATTATCTTCAATATAAACGAATGAAAAGAGAATGAAAACGATATAATATCTACAACGAATTTAGATAAAGAGCAAATTCGAAATTGTGAAATTATGGCTACATTTTGCAAGACTAAGTTAATATTTTTATCCTTTACTAAATAAATATTTTCTTGGCTTGGCTGCATGTAAGTAAAATCTTAGTACAAATGCGCACCAGCAGTAAGTCAAACCTAACCTCTCGAATAGCAGCTGAGAATAGGCGCATTCCATACCATCAATAATTTTCTTTTGACTGCTTTTCGGATGTTGAATTTAACGAAGCTCTTGGACTCCTTCCCTTTATTGCTCATACTTTGCAACACCATTTTAAAACGCTTAACGTGTTCATAAAGACAATTTTGCGATAAATTATCACACTTGTCCCATCCCAGTTCATCAAATCTTTCTATTTGCATATCAACGATTATAATTGATATTATAGTCACTGCAATGCAAATTATATTATACATTTACTCTATTGTGGCCAAAATTAACGGGTTACACAAGGTCAGTAAATAAAAATTGATGCGAAAATTTATCTATTTCGTCGCATATGAAGCTGTAGTAATGCATAATCATTGCGAATAACATCATGTATATATATATATATATATATATATACTGTATATATATATATATATATATATATATATATATATATATATATATATAAATACTTCACACTGGTACAAGTATTCTATCTTTGTTGGCCTAGATTTTATTCAATTTCTTATGCAATTTTTTGCATTTACAGGACGTATTGCACTTGTTACTTAGATTCTGATAATGTTTAATTTTTGTCACGTGTTCATTGATGTGATTACTCTGTGAAAATTTGTGAAATATAACATATTTTTCTCTCTCTCTCTTTCTCTCTCTCTCTCTCTCTCTCTCTCTCTCTCTTTCTCCTACAATATCTGACTTTATTTCACTAATAAGATCAACGTCACGTAAAACAAACTTAAATATATTGATGGCCATATTCTTTTGAACCTCCTTTACGCTCTAGTAAATCAATAATGAATTATCAGTGAGTTGTCCTATGCGCACTTACAGCTCTGGCTAGATAAGATTTATCCAGAACAAGTTTTACAAGATTTAGGCCATTGATATATCTATATCTAGATGTCCTGAGTTCACTGAACGCAGATTACTGCCGTTCAGAACACGGTGAATGAACTTCGCTGTAGATCATTCTATATGCGGCATCTTTGCTTCTCTTTCTATTCAGATCATGGTTCGGGATGAATCCATCTTACTGGATGCTCGTCTTATGTAATTTTGTCCCGTTTCGATCGATATGTTTTACCGGAAAAGCCGTCTCTATCTCTCTCGAAACTTGATCAGTTATTTGTGAACGATGGGATAATGATCGAACGACATTGCGAATACAAAAGAGAAGATGAAAGAGAATATATGTGAAAGTTTGGCCTTCCAACAGAGACCTAGTGGTCATTCACGTGGACATATCTAATACATCGACAGTACTTTTTTAGAAATAAATCAAAATTAAAATTAATGCAGAAATTGAATATGAATTAGTTTGATAGCCGCTACAGCATATTCATTAAAAATTCTAAAAACTAGTGACCATATTTGAATTAGCATGCTCCACTGTTCTGAAATTCTCTTTGAAACGGTCTATTGGATATTGGGCCTTGCACCGTTTATTGGACCTCTTTGTTATTTCTCGTCGACCTGGCGTTTGAATCCATAGTGCTCGGTGATTTTATTTACTACAATGGCACTATAATTTTTTTTTGTTGTTGTTGTTCTCATCTCTTGTTACAGCTTTGTTGAGAGAAAAGCAAGAACGTAAAGAAAAGAGATTGGGTTTGTGTAATGCTGATTTACTTCCTTCATGGAATATTGAAGAATGTCCCGACTCGCTCTGTAAACAAACATGGCCGACCGCTATACTGCAGGATCATTTCGAAATATACATGTATATTCGTTGTGGAATGCAAAAAAGCTGGCGGTGCCATGGCCGCCATTTTATCGGACTGAGGGTTGCCAACTATAGTTAATGTTTAACGTTTTTAATAGAATATGTCATTCAAAGTTTCTATACTTTGCCACAAATACATACAATAAAACAAGCAAATTACCATAAAATGTACAAATTAACAAGCACAACAATGTCAGTGTTAATTGAAGCATTGCATTTACCCTTTCTCAACATGTACATGCACGAATTGTATTGTTCTTGTTGTTTTCCCATGTTGTGGCCGGGTAACTGAAAATAAACCTACCGAAACTTTCAAATGTTGTAAGAGGCGACTGAGCAAGAACTTAGAAGGCAAAGCGAGACCACCACATAGGCCTAAGCCTTTTAAGGCTATAAGCTACATTAAGGTGAAGATAATGCATTTTGTAACAAATTAACTCATACATCGATGGAGTACTCTTTACGGGGCTTAACAGAATATTGTAACAAGGAATATGAACCTTGGCCGTATCAGTTGCCAGAACTCTATGGAGAGGATACGCATATCAGTGGCTTATTTCGTGTTTGGATTCAGAGAATCCGTGCTATTAAATATCCATGATAGAATCGAATACCACTTTCACTAATTCACCCAAACGACAGAGAACTGCTTTTAAATTCACTCGCTTAGCTCCTCTCATGGGATAGATAGAGGGAGTAAGTTTAGGGTGGCGGTCAACGAGTTATTTCAATAGCACTGTATCAACAAGTTAATTCTAGAAGTTAAGCAATATTAGCATTTTGGCGCTATCAGCATTATTATCATTACTAGCATTATTTACCTTAATAGCTTTATTAGTATTACTACTTCTGTTAACATTATTAGCATTTATTAGCACTATTACCATTAAATAGAATTATTTGCATTAATGGTAGGCCTATTACTAGTATTGTTAACACATTGGGTTCTGCCAATTCGCAGGTCTAATTTATATATTCTTATTGATTATTTGATAATTTTACACTCAGTAAGAGCATTGTCAAATAAAAAGACAATAGTAATTGATCTAGCTAATAAATTCATTTCTTTATTCGTCACAAACAGAGAGGATCAAAATACATCACTAATATCTTCTGAAGTTTCTAAAGCGGTTTCCCGTTGACTTCCTCAGTTTCTGTTTAGTATATTCTTCAGATATTGTAAAACTAACCCAACATTTTTATTTTATTTATTTATTTCACCAATTCAATGGTAGACAAGTACAAAAGACAACATTGCAAAGCTATCTCAGCTATGTAGTGAGCTGAGCAACTAACATGCAAATTGTCAATATTGTTAAATGACAAAAAGTGAATAGCAAAATGTGCGACCAATATCGAATGTATACATACATACAAACGAATACACATACATACGGATATACATACACACAACATACATTCATACACATAGATCTATATACACATACATACACATATACACATATAAATTTAAACACACACATGTACATATACACATCCATACATGTATACACATATACACATTCACCACTAGTCATGTTAACGTCATGCCACATTAACTATCACAATTCAAAAACATTTTTAATTACTAGCATGTAAAATATTCTCAAATTTATTCCATATCTTACGTTTTATTTGACTTTTTGAATCATTTGGATTTAGACCATATTCCAGTTGCAATGCTGTATAATCTGTAATGTCATTTTTATCCTCATTCCTATTTTGACTAATTAAATTTAAATTATATAGTTTATTTAGAAAATTATACCTATGATAATCATAGGTATACTTGAATGGCAAAGAGTTGGTAAAGTACTGACAATTCAAGATTACTTCATCGCAGTGAGTATGGAATATCTTAGAGAAAACGCTGTTATACACAAAACTTAGCCTATGAATGTCCTTTTTTGATAATGCAATAGATGCAATACCGTACAGTATATGAGGGATAGCTTGTGACTCTATCAGTTTTAGCAGAACCCCAACCGGTGCGGATGTACCGGTTGATATTGACAACGAGATCAGATAAGTGCCCCACTTTCTCGGGCTCATGCATGATTTAAGAAACACGAGACTGAACCATTTGACTAGCAAACAAACTGCTAAAAATGCAGATCAGAAAGTTGTACAGGATTTTCATAATATCCGAGGAGATTATCATGCATTACGAGACCGTCCCAGAGCGAGAACGAAAGACGATAGGGAAGTGGAAAGAAATCTAAATTTTTTATATTAGGAGAAAGATAATAATGTTGATGATGCGGGGAACTAGGGAACGCGGAATTTCCCTTAGGACTTGTAAGGATTTCTTTTGATCACTTTCCGGTTTATTAAAACTGATATTTGCAAAATGATTTATAGTAAAAGTTAAAATTATAGCGAAATTATCCTCCATATCGATATTTATCACTTTTTAGCATAATTATGTTTTTAAACAGTTGATAGTTTAGTCAACTATCCATTTACCGTTAAAAGCTGGTAAAGATAAAGTTAACGTTAGTTTCCTCACTCGTACGCGATGTCAGTGACGGGGAAGCCCGGGATTTGAACCACGCATATACTGATCCGCGGTCAAATAACTTACCGACATCGCCACGTCCGAGATTTAACTATCAATTCAACTCACCGGAAAATGAACTCAACGATATTTCGAAGTACTTCAGACTAGGTCATACATAGTTTCTTCACATTACTTGACATAGTTCACTATCTTCCTTATTTGTCTAAATCAATCTTAGAAATTAATCTTCTAAATCAATCTCAGAAATTAATCTTCTAAATCAATCTCAGAAATTACTCTTCAAAATTAATATCAGAAATGATTCTTATAAATTAATCTGCTGTTATAAATTTTGGCTTCGCGCCTTTAGATTTTGGCTGCAAACTCTCCGCCTTGCGCCTTGCGGATCTGACGCAAGCATCCGAGGTCCAATAAAGCGATCCATGGAGTCACGGAGTGTCCGGATAGTTCCAGCAGTAGATGTCCGGAGCGGATGTCCTTGACTTATAGAGAGGAAAAGTTACGCAAAAGTCTCTGTCAGTTTTATATTAAGCTGATCACGTTATAAGCTGTGTGAACATGTGGACGCGTGTATGTTGTTTGCAATATGTATTTTGCAATAATAATTTACAATAATGCACAATATGCATACATAATATGCATACATAATATGTATACATAATATGTATACATAATATGCATACATAATATGCATACATAATATGCATACATAATATGTATACATAATATGTATACATAATATGCATACACAATATGCATACACAATATGCATACGCAATATGCATAAACAATATAAATACACAATACGCATACACAATATACATACACAATATGCACACAATATGCATACACAATATGTATACACAATATGCATACACATACGTGCAAATCTATAGTGTGAAGAGATGCGTTTTCAATCTACTGCAGAAAGTAGAAATAGTAGAATAAAAGCGAAGATGAGGAGGGTGAAAGAAAGAGCGCTACCGTCGTCAATGATAAAAATCGCCAAGGAATCAAAGTCCAGCCCGACGAGTAAAATACAAGTGAATATTAAATGGTGCATATCCAATATCCGGGAACAATCCAAGGATCGAGTCCGGGCGTCCGGGAGAAATTGCACAGTTACAACCCGGAGCGACGTATACGCGGATGCTGGAGTCGGAAATCAATAACAAGTCCCGACAAACAGGAGATAACAAGGATGCCTCAGTGAGATGCGTTGCAGAGTCAAATGCATTAATGTTGTATATCCGTGCATAGTAATGAATCCCCCAAGAATAATGATATATCAAAAGCAATGCTATAGATGATTTAAAGGTCCACTCGTATGTGGCATGATGAGTTAAACGGAATATAGAGATTAGTGGAGGCGTTATATACCATGGACCTGCCAGTAGGCGGTGCACTAAGAGAGAGAGAGAGAGAGAGAGATCAGTGCATAGTAATGAATAGTGCCGGGCCGTTTATGAAGTAGTCACTTAGGTAAAGCAATCCTATATATTATACACGGACGTCTCAAACAAATTTTCCTTGGATCTAATTTTCATTAGCATTGGCTATTATTATTATAATTAGATGATTAATGCTGTTATTATTATGATTTTATTATTGTTATTAGTATTATTTTATTATTTTGTTTTTACCCAATGCATAAGGAAGCCGAGGTTTGATAAAAGCGATTCAAGCAATACTTGCTGAATCGCCGCCCGGCTACTCGAGGTCATCTAGCCGCTTAAACGAATTGCTAAAGCAGACTGCTTTATTATTATTATTATTATAATTATGATTACTACAACTATTATTATAATATTTATAATAATAACTGATTAATAATAATAGTTTATAATAATAGTTGTTTTTATTGTAAAAATTAAAAGTTGAAAATTCTGAACATAGCACATTCAATGATAGGCTAGTTTAACAGAAGTTAAAGAGAGAACTTAGCCAAGGTAACTCATCCCCATCTAATAACTGGTGGAACGGTTAAGAGACTCATTTCTTCATAACATAACGACACTAGGTCAGAAAGCACAACTGCTTGTTTGAGACCCACACAAAATAAAATAAAAACTTACCTACACATCTTGCATAGCATAACACATTAAACACATTTTACTTAATAACCAGTACTAATACAGGAAACCAGCACACCTGTACTATTAACCTGTACACTAACAGGTACAAATACTACTCAATGTGCTAACACTTGTCAAATTACAATATACCTAGGCCTACACATCCTCAAAAACACACATACCAAACATTACAGCAAGAGACAATAACCATTTTATACAAAAAAAGCGTAATAAACTATATAAACTTTACTTAATTATCAAAACTTATACACTTTAATAGGACTGGGCAACCCCACAACTCAGCCTATTACATTTCTATTAATACTTCACACCTTCCCTACAACACCTTATATACTTATCATATCTATTCTTAAATTGATTAACAGATTCGGCCTCAACGACCTCCTCTGGCAGTCCGTTCCAAACACAAACAACTCTCTGACTGAAAATATTTTTGCGTATCTCAAGCCTACTTCTAAATTTAATTAACTTGCATTTGTGTCCTCTAGTTCTGTTATTATTTGCTAATTGAAACAAATTGTTATAATTTACTTTACTGAAACCATTAAGCATCTTATAAACTTCATCCTGGGAATAAATGTGTGGTTCGAATCTTCGTAGAAATCAGAGATAAACTGTTGAGCCAAGAGATTGACTTAAAGTTGGTAAAGCTAAGGTTAACGTCAGTTTCCTCACTCGAAAGCGATGTCAGTGACGGGCGAGCCCAGGATTTGAACCTAGCAATTACTGATCCGCTGTCGAGTGTCCTACCGACTTCGCCACTGGCTTAAGACCAGTAAATCCATGGATCACAACATCCTTTGCTTTCCTATGATCAGTTCCATAGTCAGTTGAAGATCTATCTTTTCTATCTCTCATACTCTTTGCCATCTCGGGTGCAACAGGTACAAAAACCTCCTTTTCTTTAATTCACTGAATCTTTGGACTGGTCTTATGAATTTCGACTTAACACCTTTATGTACGTTTTATTTTCCCATTGGTTTGGATTGTCTCACTAATGTCTGATCTTGTCATGTATATTGAACTGATTTTCTGGATTTTGGAATTTGCACCGTTCTTGGACCTTTCATTATGCTCACCGGCTTGATTTGGACTCAATAGTGCTCGATGTTGTCATTTATGACTGTAGCACTCTAATTGTTGTTGTTACTATTATTTTTAGTATGCCAGTAGCCATAGAGTAATAATAACACATTTAATCTCCCTGCCAGTAGCACTCTAATTGTTGTTACTGTTGTTGTTATCAGCGTGGATTTGACTTAGATTAATAAGGTAACACTGATAATTAGAGTAAGCCTTGGTGGCTTTATCTAACAAAACAACGTATCAGAAGTGTCTCTCTCGCTCTGTAATAATTTCCTTCCGCTCTGTTTGCAGAGAGTCACGGTCATTCGCTAAGCGGGGCTTCTGAATTGTGCCATCGCAATAACGCTAGAGAATGACGGAATATGACGGACGATATTTGCAGATACGCCGCTGTTTTGAATACGATTATACCTTCAGCTGGTTACATATTCCGAGATATCATGCGGCTTAGTCCATGATACGGACCCCAGATGTGCTTTTTCACAATATCAGTGAAACCTCAATCAATCAATTGTTTCAATCAATCAATATCAATCAATAGCCTGGCCGCATTACCTTTATTAATCGCCTCCTACGTATATACTCAGCTTTCCGTTGAACTATTTTACTAAGATAGTGCTGTATATTAAGGCTCAATCGCGTTAGACTATGACCTTTTATATATACCTTATTGATATTTACTTATACACGTTTATACAGTATATACAGTGTACAGTATTCAAATATTAAACTCTTATTGATTAATATTATGCGTAGATACACTTATACAGTGTACATATACCTATTTTTTTGTTATTCAAACCCAAGGCACTAATTTCTAATCACAGTGTACTCTTAATTGAGCGACTGGTGATTTTTACATACGACTTTCTAAAACTTTAGAATACACCAGTGAGAAGAATATTTATAGACTAAACTTCGCTTTGTTCTACAGCAGTATTCTCATGTCTTCAGTATTTATTCATTCATCTCATTTATTTCAGCGTACAACTAAATGTCAAACGATCCACGAGAGATGCAAGTTTATCATTTCTCTTCAGATGATGGAACAAACGATCCACTCGATGTCTCCAGTCAATACTCCCTAAGCTCTCGAAATATTCTCTTGTTAAAAATGATAAAGTTGTAACATTTCTGATGAAATCCTAAGCGACTCTCTCCATATAACAATTAATGAAAGTAAATGACATGCATATTTTCTTTACTATCAGTAATCGATGGGTCGTTACTGTGGGAATTCCGTCGTTACTGTGGGAATACCGTACTCTGAGCGTCCAGAGATTTCCAGTGTTGGACACGGGATGCTTTATTGCAAGCATGGAAGAGACCCCGCAATGAATGTAATATAAAAAAGCTGGTAAAGCTAATGTTAACGTCAGTTTCCTCACTCGAAATCGACGTCAGTGACGGGCGAGCCCAGTATTTGAACCCCGCACATGCTGATCCGCGGTTGAGTATCGCGGATCAGTAAAATACTGCACTGCTCTGCTCTCAATTGCACACCTTTAATGTATGATATTAGTCTTTTAGTTGCGGAAATGGCATTTCACCGCCTAAATTTGCTAATTTTCAAACTCTTACTAGAGGTTCTGGTACATATAGATACATTACGAAATAGGGAAAAGGCTGGATTGGAGACATTCTAAGGGGGAAGTTTACCAAGAGAGGTCATAGAAGGAAGAATGGAGGGAAGGAGATGCAGAGGCAGACCGAGATTAGGGGTTTTAGATGGGATAAAGATCCGCTCGTATGTGGACATGAAGAGGAAAAACTGAAGATAAAGTAGAGTGGAGGCGTTTAATAACATGGACCTGCCAGTAGGCAATGCACTAAGAGAGAGATATTAAATAACTGTAGCAGCGCATGACTGGAAGAAAAACCAAAGCAAGGACACGTGTGATTCACATTCATTCCAGTCTTTAAAACTTCCCCGTTTGGGACGTAGAAACAAAGCTGACAGCTGGAATGATTTGATTGCTTACCCGGAGTCCAAACAATTCACAGCGGGATTCCAGCTTTGGGAAATTCTATCAAGCTTGTCCGTGTAAAAGCGTGACAAAATATTGTATACTGCAGAGTTATCGCTCTCTTTGTCTGATATATTGCACTGATTTACTTAGAAATGCAAGAAAATGGATAGAATTCCTTATCTCTCGGTAGGTTTGGATGCATAAAGAATGTATTTACTGTCTGGTATAACTTTTTGTTAGCAAACTTGACATTTTTGAGTCCATGCTCGTAAAAAAAGCTATTTATTTCATGATTTTTCACGCGGTTTTGATACGATTTACTATGTTATTTATTATATGATTTACTATGCTATTTACGATATGATTTATTATGCAATTTACTATATGACTTAGGGTGTTATTTACCATATGATTTACAGCGTGTTTTGATATATGATTTAATACGAGATTTATTTCATGTATCTGATTTCCTATGTTATTTACTATGTTATTTAATACGTGGTTTGCTATGTGACTTACTATGTTATTTACTAAGTGGGTTACTATCTGATTTACTCTGTGGTTCATAAAGTCTTTTACTATGGGTTTGTTATTTGACTACCTTCTTGATCGACTCCTAATCTAAAAGGTCCTACACACTTGACTAACTGCATAACATTTATCAAAATATTAATAGCCTTTTTGAATAGTCAAACTTATGATTATAAAGCATCTCTGAAAGATAACAGCATCGTTACTCTTGAATCTGATGTAATTGTTTTAATCTTTTAGGAAATGGGAAACTTAGTTCAGAGAGTGTGCAAAACTACTAAGCTATTAAGCTATGATTTTTCTCTTTAAAGTCAAACTTACAATTAGAGATTTAGTCTTATGTATGCCAATATGCAGTTGTTTAATTCTATCAGAATAGTATAGGTTAGTATAGATTAATCCATTCATATGAATGTCTCTTGTTTTTTAATATTAGAGCAACTTGTAATGAAATTTAATTATTTTCAAACTTTAAAATATATACCTACTTTTAATAGAAGCAAATCTTATTGTCAACTAAAAGCTGTCGACCTTTCCTATTCGTGCTTCGCAAATTTCAAATTCAGCGTAAAAAGTCCGAAGAAACGTATCTCGCTTAGATACGTGCCTAAATTCCGTAATCTATTCCAAACAATGGAAGAATCTCAGACGAGGTTTAATCGCCGGAGTTAAGAAATAGTCTTCTGCCGTTAAAACAAAAGACGTCGTCTAGGAAATTGTTTAAAATCCATCAAGCGGAGTGAAGTTAAAACCTAGCAGCTGTAACAACGGGAGATGTATGGACTTTTAAATTGTACAATTTCAGATGGACAAAGAAAACCATTTACCGCAATGATAATGTTCGCTTACCTGAAGATATCGGTTGATGGCTTAACAGGATAAATATCAAAATGGAAAAATCATAATGTACTGAGTTTATTCAAAATATCTCTTGTCCGTTATAATTTTGTTTTAAATAGTTATAGCGTAATAATGACACTGTAATAAATAATAAAAATAAAAATTAACATTTTAATATTTACAAACATCCAATAGCGTACAGGATATTTCTTGAATATAAAATGCTTTTGCATTGACAATGCTTTGTCTATCAATTGATTAGATTTATTTTATATAATTTAGCAAAACGTATTAGAACGTCGTATAAATTGGTATTATTCAATAATTATATAATTCAAGATGGGCACTAAGGATTCATGAACCGAATTTTGTTGCTTTATATTATGTATATTAAAGCAGCAGAACCGGTATCATATTGGCAAATTATCCGACTGTTGATTAATAGATGCAAGCTTCAATCTAGCACTCTCCCGTCAGATGACATGCTTTTGAGACAGGAAACTGACGTTAAACTTGACTAGCCTTTTAGCTATAATTAGCATTGTAATATTCGCTATACAGTATATTACTGTACGCGTAGGCTCCAGTGGTCTTTCGAGTCTCCGCTAATCCATGATTTAAGTCCTCCGCTATTAGTGGACGATAAATTAGCAACATCGGGTTGGGCGACAACGAGTGTTTTGCAGTTTTATATCCGAAACATGACTGCTTTACGTAGGTTTCTGGGTTTTTATCGAGAGATCACAGAGTAGCTCTGTGATCTCATTTGTAAAGTAAAAAAGCTAATATTAACGTCAGTTTCCTCACTCGAAAGAGATGTCAATGACGGGCGAGCCCTGGTTTTGAACCCCGCACATGCTGATTCGCGTTTGAATATCTTACCGACATAGCCACTGGCTCCAGCCATTGGCGATGTCAGTAAGATATCATGTTGACTATTTCATTTCAGAGTGTTCTGCGATCCAGCTGACAACAACAACAACAATACGATTAGACTGCTAGTGTTGTCAATGATTATTGCCATCAGATCATTGCTGAGGCTGGAATCAAACTCTCAGTTTCATAGGAAGGATGTCATTTATTTTCAACGAAAACATCTTCAGTTGAGATCAAATGCTATCCATATTCGTTGTTTAATATAACCTTGATTCGACCATCTTCTCCGCACAAATTACAACTAAATTCCAGTGACCAACAAATTAAATCAGTTACTAAATTGGCCGAGCAAATTTGACTTTGCGATCGATTACCTATCGATCTGAAATGATCGTTTCTGATTTGTTCAATAATCCAATCCATCCTGTCCTGGACTCGGATCAGTTTATTGACATTTAGACTTCAAAGGACTGGAATAGTCTTGAAGATATAAGAATAACTTCATCAACTAGAGGACCTTTAAGTCCCATGTGAGTTTGAGAAATTAATGCGATATCACTGGAATACGTGTAATGATATTGAAAAGCGCTGTTTAGATAATTTCAACTTTCTTTCTCATTCTCTCTCTTTGTCTCTCTCTCTCTCTCGCTCTCTCTCTTTCTCTTGCTCCCACTCTTTCTCCACCCTCTCTTTCTCTATTGATCTCTATTTCGCCCTCCTCTTTAACTGAATGATTGAAGGAAAAATAAACTAAAGAAAGAAGGCACAATAAATAAATAATTCTTCAATGTATTAAATAGACTTTTATATATCAACCAATCACTCGTCAGTCATTCAATAAATTACTCAATCAATCAATCTATCGACATATTTTAATGTCCTACTTCACACAGAAAGCCAAGTATCGTTACTGCAATAGTGGAGAGTTTAACATCATTGTAGCAAAGCAGCCACAACCGGTGTAAAGGCTAGACTCCTGCAAATCTACTATGAAAGTCTACAGACTTCAGTCAGTGACTTTTCTCCTAATATCATTTCTTTTGTGTACAGATGATTAAATGTACAGTGGAGTGTGAAAGGAAGCAAATATTAAATATATTCTCTGCTAATAAATGCTTAGCCCTTTGAGCTTCGCCTTTCACAGAAAGCTGGCTTAACATCATCTACGTACAGCTTAGAGGTCAACTGAACAGAATACGACCAAGTTCACCAGCCAAGTTATCAAATTAATGTCGAAGAAACGAATCGGCCAAACATGGTACAAATCCATTTATCAGTTATACCACAAGAATGGTCAGTAAAATTCCAATAACTGCGTCATTTAACTAATCATTTAACTTCAGTGGAGCGCATCTTGGTTTTATTAGGTTACTGGATCAAACGTTAACCTTTTCCGGTGGAAGCCTCCGATGCGGGTATAAAGGCAAAGATTTATCCGGATCCGTGTTATAAATGTCGCACGACGTCCGAGCCGAAAGAAAGAGACGATAAAGAATCACAGATACGATCTGTGAACACAGAGGCGCTAGATCATCTTCTAGTTGTCTTCGTTTAGATCATCTTGCAAATTATCAGAGATCAGATTGAGAAGAAATGTTTGTGCTTCTGATATTGACGTTAAGCACACTAATTTTATAATAGAGCGACAATAAGGTTTTGTTATATTATGTATTTTAGCTTTAATCAGTCTTTGTTAGGTTGACTTTCTAAATGTTGTTATATAAGAATTAAAATTACAATTTAAAAGATGTCTCCATGAATATTTAATATGTTTTACATGTATGGTACGTTCAGCTGTACAGATTTTGTGATTATTCTGATATATTAGTCCCCGTTTAAAGTACTTTTTGTAACTCATTTGTACATTAATCGGGTTCCTATGGAACTGATAACCTAATCGCCCTTGATATAATATGGGCTTTGTTTATTATATAGAAAGCGGTCAACCTGTGTCAACATCATCACCATCATCTTCCCTTGAATCCCAACTTAACCATGGTCGGGATACGATTAGACCTCCATTGCTCTCTATCTAACACCATATCATCAGTCAATCCTTTGATACTCTCCATTCATTTCACAAATTTGTGGCAATTTCTGGAGCCTAGGCGCTCACCAACCGAATGCCCTTTCCGACGCTGGTTTGTATCTTAGTGCTTTAGTCGCCTTTACTAAACGTATAGTCACCGGTTGGTCTATTCTTTAGCAACCAGGACACAACACGGTCAATCTTTATAAGACTGTAAAACAATACATTGCGCACCGTCAGAGACAAACCGGTTAGGTTTAGAACTCGTGATATCAGGCTTATGGAGCAAACCTTCTAACAAGACGACCATGCAGTCGATATTAAACACATTATAACACAATTTTTATAACTTCTGCCGCGTCTAAATCTTTACAATTTTGACTGATACTAGTAAGAAAGAAATATATCGACTATTTTGTTCTCATTAATTAAAAAACAGAATATATTGGGCTTATACAACATAAAATTGCATATTTTTATAACTATTCTTACATAGATTATTAAATGGAACTTATTTTAGTATAACAAAACCAACCATTAATAACAATTAATATTTCTCCAGGTAAAAAAGATCTTTATTCTAGGATTATATATACATGATTAGAACTGTGGTTGAGCCACTGTATATGCAATGTGTTTTTGCAGCATAATTGCATTTAGGACCAGTGGAAGCGGCGTCTAGCCGGGACCCGATGTGGCTGAATGCGAGACTGGACTGTGTCCTGAAAGAGCCGGATCTGGAATCCTATACTGACCGGATGTCCGCTTCCACCTGTTAATATTACCTAAGCTTCATCATTGTTAAATATGTTATTAAATTAATAGTTTAAGTTTTATTACTTTTAAAATATATAATTTACTAGAGTGTAATACTTTGTTAATTTTAAGTATATTTACTGAATTATAGTACACATTTATACAGTATATGCCTTGTTTTTATTAATTAAATCAAGGTCAGACGCGTCAGACTTCTAAACATCAGGTGTACCGATGTACGCTGAAAGGTTAATCCCCTAGATTTTACTCTCTGATCAGCTCTACCGGGAATTTAATCCCAGGACCTCAGGAACAACCATTTAAATCTTCAAGCCGTTACCTGGCGCGCTTACACACTGAGCCACTGAGACAATCAAATCTGCTCATCTCCACTACTGAGGGGTTCAAACTTGGCGACTGGTAGCCTACAAACATGGCGGATAACGCTAGCTCCGGCTGAATAGCGTCTTCTAGCTCGAGGCTGACTTGAAATGAAAAACGATGCAATCGGAGAAACGTCACGGCAGGAAAATGAACCGGTATGATCTAAGTATTATCATAAACAGATGATATCAAGCACCAAGAGATCGTATTAGCAGACAAGCCTATTTACTTTTATCTGCGAAAAGCGAGCGAACAGTAGAGGCGATTTGTTGTTCTTTAATATGTTCCGTGCAGACCAAAACACGAAAGGCTCCAAACTGTCGTCTAAAGCCAGAAGATGCGCATCGAGTCGTCGAAATAAGGTGTTACAGTATAGGAAGGGTCTTACCATTTTAAAGCACACTTTAATGAATTTTTGTTGCAAACGTACTTCTGTGCAGCGCAGGTTTATTAAATATTGATTTTGGTGAAAAAATTTGTTGTAATGATGTGGGACGTCCTTTACATAATCCTTCAGTTGTTAACTTTAAAGTTTAAGATATAAAGTCATTAAAAAGGTAATTAATAATCTTGATATAAATCAAGATTATTAATTACCTTTAAGAACGCTTATATAATAAATAATAAAAAAATGAACTGAAATAAAAATAGTCAAAACAATTGAAACTTTTTAATCTAAGCTCCAATAATAAGATATCTATGGTGAGATTCATAATTAATGCATGCTCGAATAAGCAATTTAATTTTTGCAAATCTGGATATTATTGCTAATTAATCTATTAACAGTTAATAGATTAATTCAAAGATCTAATAAATTAGTTTTTACTAATTTATTAGGCCACATCATAGCAACATAACTAACGCTAGTTATACCAAATAGTCCATGATAGTAATATACAGTGGTCCATATGTCCTAAAGTATGATAAGCAAGAACGAGTAAAAGTAGCAAGTAAAACTAGTAAGAGTAAAAATACGAACAAATACAAGCAAGAATAAAGAACAAGTAAAATTTCGCAACTAGCTATACGTGTAGTATAAGTCTTTACAAAACTTTTAGTGTGACTAACTCTTAACGGCTTTCTGAAAATATTTACGATGACATTAAATCCAGCTACTTGTCTGACAGATACTGACACATAGTGTCGTTAAAGAGTCGAGAAAGTGTCGTTATATAGAGAATATACATTAAATTACGACACATTGGCACGCTATTAGAGTAATTAGACCAAGATTGGCGGCCTAGATATCAGAAGGTTAGCTTTAACATCATAATAAAATCTAAAGCACTTACTTTATAATGACAGACAGTATATGCTCGTTCAGCTTGCTACAGCATCTCGCCTATAACAACCAGATTAAAGTGCTACTGCCGTCTATGACAACATCGAACGCTGTGAAACCAAAGTCAAGCCGAAAGATGTGTGGTCCAATATGCGGTGCGGTGCGAGTCCAAATCCAGAAAACCAGTCCAAGGAAGGGTATTCCATGAATGAAGGTTTATGTGTTGGTCTATTTGAATGGACTCTGAATAGATAAATACGAAAGGAATGACGTATAGGGGAATACGAAGGAGTGTATCAAGTAGTTGGAAGAAATATCCAAGTGTTGAGGGGAGCAGCAAGCTGGGAGAAGCGCTGGGGCAGCTTTCTAAGAGAAGAACTGCTTGGTCCCACTAAAATAGTGAACCTGGAAAATAAACCTGGAGGTCAAAGCTCAAGACTGATGCTTACAATGTAATAAAAACAGGACGGACATAGTGTGTCAGTTCAAGATCTCGAGTTATACTATAATAATAAAGGTTTATCGTCCGTTTCCTCATACAAGGATGTTGTCAGTGACGTCAGAGATACAATCAATCAATAAGAATTTACATCCGGTTCCTCGCCATAAAGCAATGTCACGGACGTCAAATAGATAAGCGTAATCACATGTGGGCTTTGATTCCCTACTAGCGATATAATGCTGAAACAGAAAACCAGAAAGGAGGGGGGAGATAAAAGTCAGGAGAAAACAGCTGGCAAAGCTAAGGTTAACGTCAGTTTCCTCATTCGAAAGCGATGTCAGTGACGGGCGAGCCCAGGATTCGAGCCCCGCACATACTGATCCGCGGTGGAGTATCTAACCGACATCGCCACTGGCTCCAGCCCCTCCTACCCCTCCCACCCAAGCCAAGAGCCACAACGGTTCCAGGACTAGATCGTCACGCGCGTGTGAGGTGGCAAGGGTTCGTTTACATTCCGTTACCTCAGCGCCGCTCGCTCAGAGAGAGAAAGCGAAGCCGAGCAATAAAGAAAAGAGTCGTTACGCCAGTGTCCGAGGTCGTAAAGATTTCCTTCATGATCTGACCTCCAGAAAACCAGTCACGTAATGCAATAACACAGCTCTGTCTTAGCAACACGCCCACAGCTGACTACTAACTACTCTCAGATGTATAATTATCCCGCCTCACTATATCACATTCGTTTAGGAAGTGCAGCGTAGGTCTTACATTATTTTATGTACACAATTTCGTGCATTGGTTTTTTACTCTCTCCTTAGAGGTTGTGTGGGATAGAGCGTACGATATATATTGTACAGTGCGTAAAGTACAGTGTACGTTTTAAGCGTACAGTGTATCCAGTAAAGTAAGATATCAGAATATCTCATCCCACAATGGCCTTTTTCATCCTGTCTGACTGTTTTTCGATCACCGGACTGGCACCGTTTAGGATCTCTTTCTTCTCTTCAGCACATGTTTTTTTGAGATCGTTTGGCGTGAATCGATTTGTGGTGGAGTGTGATGGGGGACGTCCCTGACATCATTTTTGTATGAGGAAACGGACGTTAAACTTTTATTTTTATTATTATTATTAATAGCTCAGTATGTAAGAGCGTCAGGTAACGTCATGAAATTTTAAATAGTTGGTTCGGAGATTCCAATATCAATTACCGCAATAGAGCTTAACAAAGAGTAAAGTCTCGAATATTCACAGGACTGGTAAAATGGATAAATGGCTAAACAGCTTAACGGTTAAACATGTGGTGTTAAAAGTGATAGATGTCATCATGAATGATCGTTCACTACAACGTCTGTTTATTTAACTACACACTTTTTACTTTTATCGGTATATTCAGGGTCGTTTCAGGGTAGCAGACTTTTTACTCGATTTCTGCAGTTTGAATTCTTGCATCTTTTTCACCCTTTTGCTCATCGGTTTAGATTTGGTTCAAAAAGTGCTCGAAGTTGTCATTGAAAACAGGAGCACTCTAATTGTTGTCGTTACAGACAAGTACGCATATTGAATTTGCTTGGTTTTAGTTTATTATAGCATTTATTAGCTCATGCACTTTAACAAAGGCAAGCTTAGGCGATTTAACTAAGTAATAAGACTTAATTAGTGTAATGTAAGTAATTTAAATTTATTTTTTATTCAATTACATAATAATACAGCCAAAGGGTTTTGTTATTCTACAATAAACTAAAATGCATTATCTAATTTTGAGTAATTCTAGGAAACATGCAATTTTGTTGGTGTGTATAATCACTATAATCGTAATTAAAGAATTCTTATCATACAGTTAATCATAATTTAACGATTCTATAACTTCTTAGAAATAAAGATCTTACTGGTAAAAAGGCTGCAGTGACTTGTCTGTCTCATAAAATAAAAGATTTTGTATTGGGAAACAAACAGGAGTTAACTAGAAAAGTATGCCATTGAAGAAGACAACATTTTGTTCTAGCAAACAGACTTCTTCTATGACGTATAAAGAGCAAAAACTATTATAAACTAATTCGAATGGCATTGCCATAACTGTGTTTTATGCTATTCTATAAAGATCAAAGTGTTTTGAGGCAATGATATACCTAAATTTTCCAAAACATAGTGGATATTGTTTTTTTGCAAATGACTCAAAAATATTTGTTAGTTTTTGCTTAAGGTCAAGAATTATTCCTCTTTCGAAGGTTATCGCCCTTCCACTGCACGGATATCTCGGTTTTCCCCAGGGAGAGAATAAGAATAATGGATGCCTGTGTAATGTTAATCTATTAGAGACACGGCAGTCTGCCGTACAAGAGGAGATTTTGCAAAACTAAAACCATTTGAAATTTGCTGTCTGAAACGTTAGAGCATTTTTCGAGATTATTGGCTGGTGAATTGATACCCAGTTATAGTCTGATATGAAAGAATTAGATCCAGCTAGAATCATCATAGCATGTTTAATATGCGAAGATATCCAAATTTCTCAATGATAATGATAGAAAATTTAATAATGCTATAGTAATAATAACAGCAATGAAGGTGCTACTGTCGCCAATGACAACATCAAGCACTATTGAGACAAATACAAGCCGATGAGCAAAAAGGTCCAAAAACTGTGCAGATTCCAGATTTCAGAATCTACATGCTACTAGGCAGAGTAATTCAGAGATTATGACGTTATATATATAAGAGATTATGACGTTATATATATATAAGAGATTATGACGTTATATATAAGAGATTATGACGTTATATATAAGAGATTATGACGTTATATATATGAGATTATGACGTTATATATATGAGATTATGACGTTATATATATATATATATATATATATATATATGAGATTATGACGTTATATATAAGAGATTATGACGTTATATATATATATGAGATTATAACGTTATATATAAGAGATTATGACGTTATATATAAGAGATTATGATTATTACGCCACAAGAAAGATCTTGAACAACTCAACTGCTTATATATCTATCATTTTTGTATAATTTGTATCTTTTATATTTTGATTTTATTTCAAATAATTGTTGGTTTTTTTCAGACGATAGCGTGCTAGACGTAAAACCAGATCCAAATAAACGGCTACCATGACATGCTATGGAACAGGAAACTGACGTTAAACTCTAGCCGGTGAATATATATTCCTTGTTTATTTATTTTTCGTCCGTATTGTGTCCGGGTTGTTGAAGAATAGACCAACAGTGGACTGCACGTGTCGAAAAATGCGACAAAGCACTAAAATGCAAACCGAAGTCAAAGCCCATTCGGATGGTGAGCGCCTAGGCTACAGAAATTGATACACAATTTTCTAATCCCTACCCTAGACAAACTGGTACGATAACGATGTTTTGCTTGTTGTATATGCAAATATTATATTAAATATAAGGTTTAACGTCCAATTCCTCATACAAGGATGATGCCAGGGACGTCAGTATTGAATACATTATGCATAGAACTGTATGCTACTCACCGTTCGACCGTTCACACAATGCTACATCCAGTTCGCTGTCGCTTAGAGAGAGAGAGACAATGGCTAGAGCCTAGCTCTTACTGACTCTATAGCCAGCACTACGTAGACAAGTGATAGAGAGAGCCTTAGCTGCTATTATATAGGATGACCAGTGATGAGTGAGAGCTTTGTCTGTAGCTAAGCGGTGAAAGAGTGAGGAGTGGGAAAGGGTTTTAGCCCCGATATTGGTAAAGCTAAAACGCTAATGTTAACGTCAGTTTCTTCACTCGAAAGCGATGTCAGTGACGTGGTTTAGAGTAATACGGATATGGAGTAGCAACGTTTATTGGACCTTTGTTTCTGCTTTTCGACTCGGGTTTAGCTTCATAACACTCGATATTTTCTTGAACGAGAGCAGAGAATTAGGCGTGCTATTACTGTTATTCCAATGATGGTATTCATTCCACGGCATTCAGGTATTAGGCGAAAAATTGAAAATTACTCAACCGAAAATCCCATGCGCCTTACAAAAGGCGATTAGTTCATTTGATGAAGGAAATGATAAACGACTTCAGACGACGAAATTTTGTTTTTGATATCCATTCAACCATTTGAATCGAAAACGCTGATCAGTCACATCTTAAGGAAGGCGTTCTGTTATATTATACGATTAGAAATATTACCATTTTAGTTAATTGAGTTCATTGAATTTTAAATTTAGTGACTCTTATAAATGTTTAAAAGAATTCTTTTACCATTATGCCATGCCATGTCAGCTGCACCTTTTCATACTTAGACCCGCCACTTTCAATACATGAATACGCTGCTGATAATATGTTTTACTATGTTATTTCATGTATTATTTACATCTAAAAAGCTATAGAGCCGATGTCAACGTCAATCTCTGGAAAGCTATTGCAGTGACGGGCGAGCCCAGGGTTTCAATCAACATATACCGGTCCGAGGTCGAGTATCTTACCCATATCGCCCTTGGCTCCAGACACTATATCTAGATTGATACACTCATGATTTATAATTATGGACATGTAGAATAAAGCGCAAGGCAGAGAAGGCTGGAAACCTTATATATCTTGGACCTGCCAGTAGGCAGTGCACTAAGAGAGAGATAAAGAGAGAGAGATGATTTAAAGATCCACTCATATGTGGACATTAAGAGGAAAGCGAAAGGCAGAGCAGGCTGGATGCCTTATATACCATGGACCTGCCAATGGCAGTGCACTAAGAGAAAGAATTAATTATAATATTTTATATCTAATAGTTTAATTAATAGTTTAGAATGTATACACCGGATGGTTACGAAATTTAAAGTTACTACTTCGGGGTCTTGTGATTAATTCCCAGTGTAATAAATATTTTAGACTTTTGCAAGACTTGCAACAAGGAGATGTGACTGTAATCTGCCTAACGCACTCTACTATCTGGGCTCGTAAGTTACTGATATCGCTTTCGAGAGATAAAACTAACGTTAACAACTATCCGCATATCAACCAATCTATCTCAATCTATCTATCGGCTAGAGTCTGTGGCGATGTCGGCAAGACATTCGACCGCGTATCAATATGTGCGGGGTTCAAATCCTGGGCTCGCCCGTCACTGACGTCGCTTTCGAGTAAGGAAACTGTCGTTAACGCTAGCTTTATCATTAGCTTTATCGATCATCTTTTATCTACCTATTCCTCTTTCATTAACATTCAGTTTAAGGAATAACTGGAATTGGTAGCAATTGGCATTTGATGTGACGAATATTTTGGAAAAAATATTTTTTTCTAGATTGTTGCTCAGATATCTTAATATTCTACTAGAGCTATGCTAATGCTGACATACTATTAGACTTCACGCTCTACTCTCTCTAACAGAACGGAGTATAATGCAAAAACACAGAAAAACTAAATAAACATGTACCTATGTAGCACCATATTTATTTTAAAAGCTGTTAGGGTTCTAACATTTGAAAAGATATATCTAACGCTTCAGGAAAATTGTTTAAAAATTTAAAATATTATATTTGGCACAAAAAATCTCAAACGTGTACAAAATTCTTGAGCTATCAGCTTATGCTATTTCTGCCGATATGGCTGGTATCTATTTTATAGTTCTGATGAAGGAGAGAAGGTCGAAATTGAGTGTGTCCGCATTTTCAGTCTAATTATATTTCTGATGCAATATAATTGTTCGAATCAATGCTTGAAGGTGTAAAGTGAATCAGTTCTATAAGCAAACAATAGTTATTAAATTCAAATTTAGATCGCTCAAATGCTATTAAGTTATTACTGGACTTACCCGATGGAATTTCTAGCCAACCACAATAAACTCGCTAAATTGTATCATAATTACGCATAAAACTGGTACAAAATTTATCCACTACCTAATGTTCTAACAATACACAGAGCTGTAGATCCTTAGATTGAGGGCTAATCCAAGTTGAGTCTGTTCTGATGGTAGGAATCCATTATGGCGGGTTTTGAGGAAGGCGTCACCGGTCGCCGGATAACGATAACGATATGTTTTAGGGATAACGTCGGGGCCTGCAGGAGGGCTACCCCCTAGCGACGCCTGCGCTTGCTGCCCCTCTTGCCTCGTTTCTTTCATCCCTTCTTCCCACGTCTCTTACCCTGCCCCGGCTTCGGCACCCTCTTCTTACCTCCTCTTGACTCCTCGTCATCATCGTTCTACGTCGATGTAGAAGATGAAGAAAAACTGTTTGAACACCTCCCTCGGTATCAGTCCATCTCCGCTAGAGTCGATCATGTCAAAAAAGAGCTCGAGGTTTTGATGGACGACGCGCTGAAGAAGATCACCTCTTTCCTTGAACGATTGAACCAATTCGTCGTACGTCAACCAGTGGTTAAAGTGGGGGTGGGTGGGGATTTGAGGAACTCTTCTTTTTCTTTTCTCTGTGTAACGTCACTTTGTGGACACTAGAGCAGCCTATTTTACCCTCTGTCTCCACTGATACTGGTCCTGGGCAAGATCATAGACATCACTCTGTGAAAGGTTATATTTAGTGTCTATTTGTCCTATATCTTTATTTTATTGGGGAACTAGTCCCCTTTTTCTGAGGTGCGTTCACCTGCTATGGAGCCCTTATTAGATACTAGGTTACCTGTAAATACAACATTATGGGGGGGGGGGTCGAAATATTTTTGCATTTCCTCTTGCTCTTAATTCCCACTTTAACCACAGAGGTCATCGGCCTTGATCGGCCCGAAAATATCGTGACGATTAATCATCATCATCATCTTCCCTTAAATCCCAGTTTAACTAGGGTCGGGATACGAATAGACTTTCTCCAGTCCTAAAGACTTTTGAAGTTTTTCCATCGTGACGATTAATAAAATGCTAAAGCTCAGTTTAACTCCAGTCCCTGTCGTGAAAGCACATCAGTGACTGGTCGAGCTCAAGAACCGAACCCTGAACCTATTGATTCGTAGCTGGACAACTTACCAACGGGCTACCAGCTCAGCCCACGTTGATGGATTCTGATACGGGGGTGGGTGATATAACATGTCGTGTGAAATCTACTGATAAAGCCCCCAGCACGTGACGCAGCTTGTACTATGCTTTAGACGATGAATATTGAATGAGAGCTTCGTACGTATCATGTGGTTAATGTGGTTCCGGGTTTTCCACGTCCGGGGAAATATGTCCTGCTATCCGCTCGACTGTGATGATAAATGGTGGAAGATTAGATATCGTAGATCAACCTGAAGCTGGGTGTGTTCCTAAGAGGCGACTACGGAACCTACAGACGACTAAGATATGAAATCAGGTACCGTATAAATTCACACGCGCTTTTAAATGTCTCGATCCTTAATGATCGTGACATTGAGCACTCGAAGGAATCGATCTCATAATAATTAATCTGCCTTAGTTATACATAAGTGAAATAAGAATAAATAACTAATAAAAAATTAATAATAAATAAATAAAATAAATAAATAATAAATAGAAACTAAATAAAAGATAAGTTAAATATAGAAGAATACTAACTAATAATAAATTAATAATAAATAAATAAATAATAGAAACTAAATAAAAGATATTATTGTTTCCATTTTCACTAAAGATAGTGAAAACTTTGGTTTGGACCACGCTATCGTATGGATGTGAAACATGGATCTTAAGGAAGGAAGATATTAGGAAATTGGAGGCATTGGAAATGTGGATTTGAAGAAGAATGGAGAGGATTAGCTAGACTCAAAAGGTTACAAATGAGGAAGTCCTGGAGAGAGTTGGCACAGATAGACAGTTCATAAATGTATTAAGAAATAAAAACGAGAGTTAGATAGGACACATTCTAAGGGGGGAAGGTCTATAAAAGAGGTCATAGAAGGTAGAATGGAAGGAAGAAGAGGCAGGGGCAAGCCGAGATTCGGTATGTTAGATGATTTAAAGACCCACTCACATGTGGAAATGAAGAGGAAGGCGGAAGACAGAGAAGAGTGGAGGCGTTATGTACCATGGACCTGCCAGTAGGCAGTGCACTAAGAGAGAGAGAGAGAGAGATTGTTTCCATTATAATTTTCATAGCGCCTCTCTTTATATGAAGTAGCCAAATCTTGGAAAATAGGTAAAGTTTTCAGGTGAACCAAACTCAAACGTTTGTTAAAACTGCCAAGAGAATAGAATACATTTCTGATAGTTCTACTTTCGACAGCGCCATTGGCTAAAGCCTGTGGCGATGTCGGTAAGATATTCGACCACGGATCAGGACGTGTGGAGTTTAAATCCTGGGCTCGTCCGTCAATGACATCGCTTGCGAGTGAAGAAACTGACGTTAAAATTAACTTTTTAGCGTATGTCGCAATCGTTCTACCATCGATTCGTTCAAATAGATCAATGGTGCTTGGTCGACTTTTCTGATTCACTCGAATCAACCAGTAAAATATCTAGTAAAGAATTTATTTAATTTAAAAATTAAGAAAAATATTTTCAACTACCGATAAATGTTAAGAAAACATGATAATTATAATTCAGGAGTTTCAGCAAAACTAGAACGGTTAGGAGATCAGTTCTACAACCCAGCATAGCGACGTGAGAGCTAGAAATAGTAAAAAAACTTAAAAATGAAAATATCTTTTTGGTCGAAATTTATGGAAGCAATTAATGAGAAAATTTCGCAGAGCGAAAGTTCTATCTATACACAGGGCACTACAAAGTCATGTGAAACAAGTAAACACACAAAACTGACTCACAGTTAATCAACTTATCTCGTTCATATTGAGCATTAATAGGTCCGCGGACTAAAACTCTTCCACTTATCTCCGACTATATTTTTTATTTAGATTTTGATCCACTTATCTCCGACTATATTTTTTATTAAGATTTTGATTATTTAGATTTGTGCATAATTACTAGAGAAGAAAGTATCGTCACATCATCTAGCATTCTTTTCTTAGATCATCCTTTAATTCTTTTTCTCTTCCTACAGTTTCCCTTTTCATTTTTTATCTCTTACATATGCAATAAATAAAAAACAGCTAAAGCTAATGCTAACGTCAGTTCCTCACTCGAAAGAGATGTCAGTGACGTGCAAGCCCAGGATTTGAAACCCGCACATACTGATCCGTGGTCGAATGTCTTACCGACATCGCCACTGACTCCAGCCAAATTAATGTAATATTCATAGTAAACTTTAACCCAACCCATAGAAGTAGGCTAGTTAATTTTATACCACACTTGATAAATTAACAATTGATAAATTGCAAAGAAAACACAAGAATGGACAAATATTTCATCATCATCATCTTCCCTTAAATCCCAGTTTAACCAGGGTCGGGACTTTCTCCAGTCCACTTTGTCCCACACCATATCATTAGTCAATCCCCTATTTTTGATGTCCTTCTTAATTACCGCATCCCACGTCAATTGAACAAATATTTAATACGACATAATAAATACATAATTAATTAATGCCAGATAATATCTGTAGAACGTGAATTAGCGATAAACAACTATGCTGCCTCGAGTATAACTAGAACATCTTTAAGCACTCGAGCACAGTTTTCAGCCCACTCGACGTCTCTCGCCTCAGTGAACTGATTGTAGCTGTCCTGAATTCTTCTTAACACACTCGTGTTCTTCAGAGCTCCCTTGGCCTGCAACAGTTAACATAACATAACATAAAACATAACACGTAACATAACATAATATTACATTACATAACATAACATGACATTACATATCATAACATAACTTGACATAACATAACATAACATGACATGACATAATATAGCATAACATAACATAACATGACAATATATAACATAACATGACGTTACATAACATAACATTACGTAACATAACATAACATAACATGACGTTACATAACATAACATGACATAACATAACATAGCATTACATAACATAGCATAGAGTAAGAAAGCGATGGTAGTTAATCAAATAACAATCATTTAGTACACTAATTTGCTAGTACATTAATACACTATAGCACTAGTGCAACAAGGCATAAAAATAGTATGTATTTGTTGGATAAATTTGTGATATTTGCAACTTTCTTAACCTGCAAAATCTCACCAACAAGCATTCATTTACCAGAATTTTAGATTTATTCTTAATTTCAAAGAGCCCCAATTTTATATTATTTTAGCGCTATATTATTCGTTTCAACATTTAGTACATGAGAAAACCAGAACAATGCTAACCTTGTGATTGTTATATAGCAAACAGAGTAATGCAGAGCAAGTGATAGTTTTCATCTCGTTTGATCCAAACTCTAGAGATTTCATTAGCAGTGGAATTAACTGGTCTACAAAATAATACAAGCAAAACATATACATTATTTAAATAATAAACGTTTAAACAACCAATTTTAATTAGTTCCTTTTCATTTCTAATTTATTCTCTAGTTATGTCGGGGTCACTGCAGAATATATCAACCGTAAACACCACGCGTTGTAAGAGACGACTCAATATTAATTGAGGAACGCAAAAGGGATACCGCCAGGAAATCTACAATTTTCCTGAGATCTAGGATAAACTAAAGTGTGGATAAGGCCTTCGGTGAACGGATTAACGCTTTGATCGATACAGAGCTCTTTAGAGAGAGTGAAACGACCAGTGGAATATGTATAATATACTAAAATATATAACAACAATTAGAATGCTACAGTCATCAATGACAACATCGAGCACTATTGAGACAAAATCAAGCCGGCGAGCTAAACGAAGGTCCAACATCAGTCCAAAGTTAAATATTTCTAACTTTACTCTTATTTTATTTCTAACTTTAAATTAATTTTTCTAAATATGTAGGTCATATTAAAACATTAAAACGTACGTTTGACCTGCAATTTAGCAGAGCACTAGAAGTTGAAACAAACATTATGGAAAAATATTATTTTTTGCTTGACTATCATAATACCCAAAGCTTAGAAAATCGTACACAGCTTAGTCAGTATTTCATTTACAAATTCTCACTTTGCCATAGATTCAACTCTCCAAATGATCAGTAAATATTAAATAGTTGCAGTATAATAGTAATCATCTTACCAAACTCTCACAACAGTTATATTCGAAATGGCAGAACTTTTCAGTTTGCAAGGTTTTCAGAATTATCTCACAACTCCGAGCTTCATAAATAATTAACCAGATATTTGAACTCAGATCACATGATCCCGAGAGGCGAGCTCTACCAATAAGCCAATCCCTACTCCCAGCCAGAACCAAACAAATTAGCACATAAGTAATTTAATTACTTATGTGCTTATGCTAGTAACTTAGGCTAGTTAATATTTAGGCTATTAACTTAGGCTAGTTAATACTTAGGCTAGTAACTTAAGCTAGTTATTACTTAGGCTATTAACTTCGTTGAATACGTTTGGCAGTGAACAAAGCAGATCAGGTTTGAATGAGTTAACGTACCACTGGCTAGTAACTTTGGTTTATTGGCAGGCTGAAAGCAGAGGTTTCTCAATATCAACAGAGCTGATCTCTGCAGACTATCTATACCACAGAGTCCAAAGTCTATCAGTAGCAGTAGAGAATCTACAGAATACAACACACAAACAGAAATAGCATAGCTTTATCAATATATCTATATCGATATATAATCTTAATAATCAATATATATATATGTAATCTTCATAATCAATATATATATAATCTTTATAATCAATATATATATATAATCTTTATAATCAATATATATAAATATTCTTTATAATCAATATATATATATAATCTTTATAATCAATATATATATATATATATAATCTTTATAATCAATATATATATATATATATATAATCTTTATAATCAATATATATATAATCTTTATATATATATAATATATCTTTATCAATATATCAATATGTCAATAGCTTTATCAATATATTAACGATCCGCCAAAGCAATATAAGAATATATAATAAAATATTTCTTAAATGACCAGCATCATCATCTTCTTCTTCCATTGAAACCAAGTTAACTAGGGTCGGAATTAGAAATTTGTGTAAATTACGTAAACGACAATAATTCCTTAAATTAATAGGACGGATAATTGCTTTTCAACTATCTTAAATCTAGCTTTAACTATAATATTTGAAAATCTGGTTGAAATTCACATTCAAAGTTAGCTTGACACGTATCATCGTAGAAAGAAGGGAAATTCGTAATAGTGCTATCTGCTAGTCATGACATAACATTATAAAGAAGAAGACGAAGCATATCTACCATCAACTTTGAGAATCATGTTCTGCCCTTCAGACGAGAAAGAGAGATTTGTAAGTAGATTGAGCCACAGAGCGTGAATCAGGTGACTTCCCTTTTCCTTCTTACGTGATCGTCTCGGATAAACCGATGAGAACTCGTGAAGAAAGTTGCTCTGAAACAAAACGACAAGTGAAAACTTCAAAAGAAATTAACAGCCAAATATTTATACATTTCTTATACTATTACATTGTACTTTCAAAGGTTGAACCGGCGGCGCGTTGGCTAGTTTTCGACAGCGAATCAGTAGGTGCAAGGTTCAAATCCAGAGCTCTCTCTCTGTCGCTGACATGCTATCGGGCAGGAAACTTACGTTTAACTTGATTTTGGATCTCAGGGACTGTACGACACAGTATTACAAAAGATAAGAGCGTTTAGAATTTACGTAGTATGCTCGACGACCACTGATACCGATATGATACACGTACATCTTTGTTAGATACCCGTGTTGTGACCGGGATATTGAAGAGTAAACTAACTGTGGACTGTATGCGTCGCAAAAAACGACAAAGCATCAAGATCCAAACCAATGTCAGAAAAGGCTTTCGGTTGGAGAGCGCCTACGTTCCAGAAATTGCTACAATATTTTCTAAAATGAATAAAAAAGAAGATCTAATCATATCCCGACCCTAGCTAAACTAGGATTCGGGGGAAGATTATGATGATGATGATGATGATGATGATGATGATGATTCTGATGCCGATGATGATGATGATGATGACGACAGTAGTATGCAGTCTTGACATCGCGAGCATCCTGGACTCGCCCGTCACGGACATCGCTTTCGAGTGAGGAAACTGACGTTAAAATTAGCATTTTGCTTTACCAGAGATCGAGACTATGTCAAGATTGGTTACGTCCAAACCTTCCAGAGAATTCCTCTGCACTCCTGACTCAGACAGAAGGTAGAGGCTAGCGTGAAGGCGGGTCTAAGAATATGAAAGGCGTGGCCACCAGATGACAGCTCTTTCTGCAGAAGTCTAACGACGCAGTGGACCAGGGAGTTGTTGCTCAGCTGAGCTCTCACTCCAGGCTTGTCCTGACTGAGTACTGGCACCGTGGTGTAGGCTAGGGAGCTACAGGCTGCAACAACAACAACATTGACAATGACATTGATGGAGTGTTAATAGGGAATAGAATAGAATAGTTAATATGTTTATAGGGAGCTACAGGCGGCAACAACAACAACAATGACATAATTTGAGTGTTACTAGGGAACTACAGGCTGCAGCAACACGATTAGAGTGATACTAGGGAGCTATAGGATACAACAACAACAACAACAACAATGACATTGGAGTGGTACTAGGGAACTACAGGCAGAAACAACAACAACAACACGATTAGAGTGATACTAGGGAGCTATAGGGTGCAACAACAACAACAACAATGACATTGGAGTGATACTAGGGAACTACAGGCTGAAGCAACAACAACACGATTAGAGTGATACTAGGGTACACAGTGATACACAGTTACACAAGTGATTTCACACAGCTACACACGTGATTTCACACAGCTACACACGTGATTTAACATGTTATATACGTGATTTCACACAGCTACACACGTGATTTCACACAGATACACACGTGATTTCACACAGATACACACGAGATTTCATACAGATACACACGTGATTTCACACAGATACACACGTGATTTCACAGTCACACACGTGATTTCACACAGCTACACACGTGATTTCACACAGATACACACGTGATTTAACACAGTTATATACGTGATTTCACACAGCTACACAAGTGATTTCACACAGATACACACGTGATTTAACATACCTTGAGGACACCTGGCAGTAAAGTTACAGAGAAGATTAAGCAAGGAGAGCATTAGACTTGAATCTAGCAGAGCCCACATCCATATAGCATGCATCAGACCAGCCAGGTTGTTCTTACATCCAGAAATCTATAAAAACAACAATTAAACTATAAAACAATTAAACAATTATACAACAATTAAACGCTACCGTCGTCCCAGACAACAAAGAGAACTTTAAAACAAGCCATAGAGTAAAGTTTAACGCCTATTTCCCTACCAAAAGTGTACTGTCAGAGGCACTAAGGCAGCCATCGAACCCATGTTCTTGTGCAACTAGACAAGTGTGCTAATATCTCACCCACCTGTAAACTAGAACATATGATCACTCCTGTAGTACGACATTTGTTATCATTATATTTCCATTAAATCTTCAGAAATAATTCTGTTGCTAGATAGAAGCACAGAGCAACAAATTGCTGTCAGATTATTATTGCATGCTGATGTATAAAAAAGCTGGTAAAGCTAATGCTAACGTATGTTTCCTCACTCGAAAGCGATGTCAGTGACGGGCGAGCCCAGGATTTTGAATCGGCACTGGCTCCAGCCAGGATAGCAGCAATTAAACAGCAGCAGCAGAGGGGAAGTAACAACTATTTTGAAAGATACGGCGTGAATCCAACAGCATCGTGAGTTCTAGAGAAAATATACAAGGGACTCGTCTCTAAACGTCTACAGTTCAATTCATCATTGTCCTTCGAGATTTTTATAACAGCTTTGTTGTAAAGGACGCAGAATAAGAACACAAGTCACCTTGACTTCTTGACTGTCGTGTAGAAAGTTAGTCAGTAGATCAATTATCATTATGAGCTCAGTTAAGATGTTAGAAATCTGAAAATATTTCAATCAATCAATCAATTTGTCATTCAATTAATCAAATTAAAATTAAACTTTGCAATCAATCAAAAGAATAAATAGGTACTTCCATCAATCAAGCAATCAGTCAATAAATCAATAGATCAGAAAGTCTATATCTAAGGGGCAAACACTTCTGTATTATATTAGAAGTTAATTTAAAGTTTTAAACTAAAATTCATTCAAAACAAATCGTTTCAGAACCATAACACAATTCGAAATAGAATAAGACAGATGATCGCAAAATACCTTTTTCTTGACTGTAGGTGATTTATATTGCTCCAGTGTTTCACCCTCCAGTCTAGAGTTGAGTCTCTGTATATGCTCACAGAGTGTTTCCATTAGACCAGCTGCATGAACCAAACGATGTCTATTTTAATATTGTCACTACACAATGTCACGAGTAGCAGCTAATAAGTTAGAAAAAGTAAATACGTTATATATATATATATATATATATATATATATATATATATATATATATATATATATATAACGCGTTTACTTTTTCTAACTATGTATGTATATATTCTATGTATGTATGTATGTATATATATATATATATATATATATATATATATATATATATATACACATATATAGAATAAGACAGATGATCGCAAAATACCTTTTTCTTGACTGTAGGTGACTTATATTGCTCCAGTGTTTCACCCTCCAGTATATATATAGTATATATACACTCTATATATATATATATATATATATATATATATATATATATATATATATAGAGCTAATATTAACGTCAGTTTCCTCACTCAACACTTAACAATATTTTGCATGTAATCTTTAACGCCAGCATCGTATGATATAACAGAGAAAAACGTTTGGACAATTGAAGAAACCTTCTAATGCAACAGTTTTAGCAGACAAACCTTCTAATGCAGCAGTTTTAGCAGACACGGAGTGAGCCAGTAGTGACTTGAGAGCGTTAACGATGGCTGTTTTAGCGGCCATGTATTGTTCCTGAGGCTTCAGCACCACCGAGTCAAACGAGTCGACCAACGCCTGACACATCAGATCTCCACCAGTCGATGCTAAACCACTGCAGGCTGGGTCGCTTCCTGTACAAGAGGCCGTATAAATGGATGGACTAGTTGACAGAATTAAATCATCATCATCGTCATCATCATCTTCACTTGAATCCCAGTTTAACCAGGGTCGAGATACGAATAGACAGTCTCAAATCCTCTCTGTCATGCATCATATCATCCATCAATCTTCTATTTAAGACTTTTCTATACGTTTACATTCTTGTAGCAATTTCAGGAGCCTAGGCGCTCACCAACCCAATTCCCTTTCTGACGTTGGTATGGAGATAGTGCTTTAGTCGCCTTCTACGACACGACACCTTTGCCAACCCTTAAATCTGCATTTAGCAAGGCAAAATACGGCTTCTGCAGTGGTTTCCCAGTGCCTTCCTCAGTTCCCTGTTTAGAAGTCTTTTACGACTTGTGCAGTTTACGGTCGCTCAATTCTGCAGTTGGTCGAACACAACACGGGAATTATACTCTTCTAACAATAATAATAATAAAGATTTAATGTCCGTTTCCTCATCCAAGGATGATGTCAGGTGCGTCTTACATGGATGAAGAATGTCCTAACCTTCACACAACGTGCTGTCTAACATTCTAGATATCAGACCACCAGATGTCAGAGTTTCTCTGTGCTTCGACTCCTCGGTAAAGATGAGTGATATGATGTTTAGTGAGATGATCCACAGATCTGAATCAAATAATGCCTTGTCCTGCTGTATGCATATCAGACGACCTGAAATATAAATTATAAATAAATATAATATAAATATAATACAATATATCAATTAATATAAATATAATATAATATAAGTCACTATATACAGAATGCGTCAAAAAAACTTGACCCCCTACAGAAAATTTTCTATAACTTTGGTATCTGATGTCTCTTTATCATGTAAATTTTTGCGATAATACATGATCCAATTCTACACACATGCTGAAAAATTCAAGGAAATATATCAGCCACAATTCGAGTTACAGATCTTTTTGCGCCATACCCCTACCTCCTATAGGTTCTGCAAGCAGTTTGTCACCGAATACTCCTTATTAGAGCCCTTCATTGATTCTTTGTTTTGGTAGTAGCAATCATGCGAACTAATGCTGCAGAAACCCCTAGTACTAGAGATATCTGACGTGTATTACGACCTGTTCCAGGCTTTCCATCCTGAGAACCAATTAGTTAACAGCAGCAATATTAGCAAGAATTCTGGCACTTTTGGACTAGCCACTGCCCGCCTTTCTACCAGTTGCTCTCTCTCTCTCTCTGCAATCTTCCGACAAATACTCTTTTAATAGTTGACAAGGACCATTCTTTCAGCGGATATGCTTGCTTTATTCTTTTCATCCCGTAATCTTGCTCATGGAGTATTTGTATCCGCAACTTATAGTGACTTATAGTGATAAACTGCTTAGAGAATCTATAAGAAAGAGGTAGGGGTATGGCGCTAATTGATCTTTAACTCGAAATGTGGTGCATATATTTTCATAAATTTTTAAGCATACATGTAGAATTGGACCATGAATAATCACTTCAATTTATGTGATAAGGAGACATCAGATACCAAAGTTATAGAAAATTTTATGTAGGAAATCTATAAAAGGTTGGGACATGGCGCAAAAAGATCTGTAACTCGAATATATGCATATATGTGCATATATTTCCATTACTTTTTCAGCATATGTGTACAATTGAACCATGAATGATTGCTTATATTTACATATTAAAGACATATCAAATACAAAAGTTATAGAAAATTTTCTGTAGGGGGTCAGTTTTTTTGGCGCAGTCTACATATATATATATATATATATATATATATATATATATATATATATATATATATATATATATATATATAATAATCATCATCATAATCATAATATCAATAATAATAATAATAATAATAATAATAATAATAATAATAATAATAACACACATTCGAGTGAAATGATCAACTATGTTGATATCTATCACTTTATTTAATATCGCAAGCTAAACGGTTAGGCAATATAGTCCAACTTCCCTATATCCAGGCCACTGAATGACCGATATTTTACTCTCAGATCAGCGCGGCCGAGAATTGTACCTAGGAGAGGTCAATTCATCTAGGGATCTAGAAATTGTTATTATTAGTATTATTATTTGTCATTTAAAGTTCCATGACGTTACCTGAGGCCTTTAACGACTATACCACTGAGAAATACAGCTTAGTGATTATATTTATCTCATAGTAAATGACGCGTGCTATCTTAAAGTTACAAATAATACGTTTATTATGTAACGTTGACATCTATTTTTTATTATATATGCAATATTAGCTCAATATTTGTTTTTTTAATTGCCACTGGCAATACATAATTTACATAATTTACACGGTAGGTCAAGTTTGCACCGGCCGGAAAGCCGTATTTCACTCGCAATACGTAATTACCTCTTTAACAAATTTTTTTGCAAAACCGAATAAGGAAAATAAAATAAGGAAAAAAACGCAATTAAACTGCGAAGCCCATGGCATTGAGATACTGATAAAGTTGATCAAGCTCTTACCTCCAATGATGTCCCAGTACTTGAGGAGCAGAGGCTGCAGTGATTGGTAAGCCTCCTGACCACTCGTAACGAAGAGGTTAGAGAGAAGAGACAGGACTGATTCCCACACAGCCACACACATTATCGACACGTCCGGATCATCTGCAAGTAAATCCAAGAGATAATTGAAAAAGGGAATAGGTTTGACTGAGCGTAAGATGTAGTTATCTCAGTTGTCACTGGCTGGAGCCAATGGCGTTGTCGGTAAGATACTCGACCGCGGATCAGTAGGTGCGGGGTTCAAACCCTGTGCTCGCCCGTCACTGACATCGCTTTCGAATTAGGAAACTGACGTTAACCTTAGATTTAGCTTTTTATCAGTTAATTTAAACAGATGATCCTGTATCAGTATTTGTTGTCATTAAAAATAATACAAAACTATCTAAATAACTAGCTAGCTAACTAATTAACTAGCTAACTAAAACATCTTCATCTTCCCTTGAATCCCAATTGAGCTAAGGTCGAAACTAACTAAACTAACTAAATCACCACAGGAGAAAAAATAAACAGCCATCCAGTACAATTAATTCTGAGTAGAAGAAAAAGAAACTAAACAGTACCCAGCACAATTAATTCTGAGTAGCAGACATAAAGAAACAAAACAAATAATTCTGAGTAGAAGATATAAAGAAACTAAACACCTAACCGGTACAATTATTTCAGAGTAGACGATTTAAAAGAAACTGAACAGCTAACCAGTATAATTGATCCCGAGCAGAAGAACGAGTTTCCTGAGGGATCTCTGATCGGCTAGGAGATGTCTGCGGAGCGCATCATTCTGCGTGGCGCAGAGTTGAACGAGGCAGGCGATGTCTCGATGCATCGTCAGCAGATCCAATATGGCGGCTCTGTGCAGCGTTGCGCCGCCGTCAGACTTCTGCGCAAGCGACATAACGCCGTCGAGATGCCGTACGTCGCACAATCTAAATATAGATCATTACCACGTACAAAGAAAACGTATACAGCAATGTCGCAGTTTTAAGTTTTACAGATAATAATCATAATTGTCGAGGCTGCCAAATTCATTACAATGAAGATCGTGTTTAGAGACTACAGTAAAATTTTAATTTACAGATAAAAAAACTGGATTTACTTTATTATTTAGAGCAAGTGGAGAAACGGTGTCGAGATAATCATCATCATCATCTTCCCTTTCATCCCAGTCTAACTAGGGCCGGGATGCTCTCCAACCACCCGGACACAACAGGGTGAAATAAGTCGAAATAAGTATTCAAAAAGTTCTGCAAGAAATACTGGACAAATTACTCCGAAGAACATACTGTAGAAATGATGCGACGGTTCCCTCTTTTATTATAGAAGCGAAAGAGTCAATTGGCTCTAGGTTGATGAGATTTGAGAGGAGCTGCGTGAGACTGGACACGAGGCAAGGGGCGACCACACTACGAGTATACCGAGGTAACTCATCGTCCGTTACAGTGCTGTGCTGCGATAGACTGTCCTGAGACTGGTCGTCTAGATAATCAATCAATCAATCAATACATCAAACAATCCATACATAAATTAATGAATTAATCAAACAATCAATCAGTCAATCACTCTATCAGTAAATCCAAGAGTCAATAGATCAATCAATCAGTCAATCGATTCATCCATAAATCGATCAATCAATTAACCAATCAAACAATCTATCGATTAATCAATCAATCAATCACTCTATCAGTCAATCAAACAGTCAATCGATCAATCAATTCGATCGATTAATCAATACATCAATCAACCTATGAAACAATAGTAAAGAGTATGCTGCAGTAGAAAGATTAAAGCTCCTTTTAACACAAGTTTATCTAATGAAAGGATAAAATAATAATAATAATAATACGATTTAACGTCCGTTTTCTCATACAAGGATGATGTCAGGGACGTCATGATGTAAGGGATGAGAGACTACTGAAAGAATTGAACCCTGCACACAAAGATCCATAGTTCAATAGAATATAGAAGAAACGCCTATGCTCAGCCAAAATAAGAACAAATGAAAGGATAAATTTGTAGTTTACTATATAATAGTAGAAGATACCATTCTCAGCAGAGAGTTGTCGACTCAAGGCAGCAGCTACTGCCTGTTGATGCTGCCTGAAGCCTCGCTGCCTGTGATCAGGCAGAGAGCTGCTTAGCTGCCTGTCTCGTACCCCGGCAGGCACTGAGCCGGGTGGGTTTGAAGGATGCCCAGAGCCTCCCGTCACTGATGGTGACTGGGTGACTGAATTATGAACTGAGGTTCCGTGAGATATTGTCTGAAACGAACAAGTTCATTTAAACTAAACGCATATAAGTGATTAAAAAGCTGGTAAAGATAATGTTAACGTCAGTTTCCTCACTCGAAAGCGATGTAAGTGACTGGTGAGCCTAGGATTTGAACCCCGCACATACTGATCCGCGATCGTGTGTCTTACCGACATCGCTATCGGCTCCAGCCAATAATACAGACGATGATGAGTTTGCAAGCATAACTGAATGCGTCTATGAGTGTAAGGCACAATCCTAGAATCGACTGGAAATGTGTTAGTGCATTCTTGTGACAAGCACAGGCTAGAGAACGTTGAAGACAGGTACCGTGAATTTAATGCTTCGTCAATGTGCTTAATGTTAGGTTAAAATCGCTAACTTTCATTAAAAAAATTATACTACCATTTGTTGAAGAAAGAGCTAATGTTAACGACAGTTTCCTCACTCGAAAGCGATGTCGGTAAGGGCGAGCCCAGGATTTGAACCCCGCACCTACTGATCCGCGGTCGAATATCTTGGCGACATCGCCATTGGCTCCAGAGCTTAGCTTCTTTGTGGTAGTCACCTTTAACTATCTGTTTATTTACTTACTACGTCTCATTTCATAAGTTCGTATCAGTACTGCCTTTGAAAGAGAGAGAGAAGTTAATAATTTAGAAATAATAGTAGTAGTAATAGTAATAGTAGTACCCCAACGCTATGAACATCAGTTACTGTGCCCATCTCTGAAGCCACTGGTGTGTTTGAACCTGCAACCAGCGATCAAATCATGGATGATTATAAACAACAACAGAAGTAGAACATTGTAAATTGCTTAATCCAAAAACTAAATTCAAGTTACAAAAACCAACAACAGCGTTACACGTACCAGAATATGTAATTACAGATAGAATGTATGTAATTACAGATAGTACTGTGAATGTTCAATATAAACTAATTATATAATATAAACCCGTCAAGGTATGTCCGGGTTATTTGAAGGGAAGAAGATGATGATGATGACGATGATGAGGGTACACAATAGTATATAAATTCAACAGACAATGTTGGAGTTATAATTATAATTCATAAACCCACCAGATGTGGTACCAGCGTCAGAAAGGGCATTCGGTTGGTGAGCGCCTAGGCTCCAGAAATTGCTACAAAAACTTCAATGAATGGAAAATAATTTATTCGTATCCCGACCCTGGTTAAACTGGGAATGAAGGGAGGATGATGATGATGATGATGAGATAACGTCGGAGTTATAATTATAATTCATAAATAATTATAATTCGAAGTTACAATCATAATTCCCACCAGATGTGGTGAGAGTGGGAGGCGAGGAGTGGTCCACATTCCACCTGCTCCTCTCCACCAGTGGGTCCTGGTGGAGGCTGGATGGATGGATGGACGGATGGAAGCAATAGTTGCTCAACATCTGACGTATCTTATCGTACAATTGAGTGTGGTGAATCAGCACCAGCAGCGCCGGCAAGCCCACCAGAGACACCTGCCGAATAAATACAACACAACAAATCTTTAACGTCCGGCTACTCGCAAGAGGAAGATGTCAGGGACGTTCCGAATGCATCATAATAATAATACTACTACTAATAATACTAATAAAAGTTTAACGTCTGTTTCCTCATATAAGGATGATATCAGGGACGTCCCCCATCATATAACTATCCTGCGCAAAAGTCATGAAGTCACAATTCACGTGACGATGCTACAGCTGATAGTCGTTTGGTTCCAAACACTGCATTGAACTCAATGATAAATACAGGAAAAATTAAAAAATGTTCCTTAAATTGAAGTTTATATTGGTATTTACCCCGTAGAAGCTGATGATTACATACGGCTGCAAAGCATTTTACCATTTCCTATCTTCTAATAAGAAAGAAACCCATTGAAAACGATTATTTTGTGCTTTTAAGATCAAACTGCTAGTATCGACAATACAAAAACAGCATTTGTGTGTCAACAAACTGCGTCCGGCCTTCACCTACTAGTGTCAGTTTACTTGTTGCCTATTGGCTATATCGTTCAACGTTGACAAAGAATCGTCACACTGTTAGGAGGAATTGGTGACTATTATATACAGTATGTGTTATACAGACCTGTGTTTCCTCGTTCATAACGACCGGACCTCTCCAGATAAGATCAGAACTCTGTTCTTCGCCAGATGGTAGCGGCTGTGAGGTCAGGTTAACCAACAAAAGAGCTGCCTGTATCACAACAGTAGCGATAAAACAATAAATCAATATATATCTAAATAAATAAATATATAAATAGATAAATCTTCCTGAAATAGTATGATAGGTTGCAGCTGCAATAATTTATATCTTATGAACAGTGCTATTAGTAGCAAATACGATCAATATTTTGTAAACTCCAGCAAAGAGAAGAAAAAGTAGCAGAAGAAGAAGTAAATATAATCTACAAAACATTTTGAGCAGGCACTCACACAGGCGCATACACATACACGTACAGGACATACACACACAAGTAGAGACAAATGAACAGAAAGACAGAGAGTGTGAGAGAGAAGAGAGAGACAGTGAGATAGAGACAACGACCGAGAGAGCGGAGAGAGAGAGAGAGAGAGAGCAGAGAGAGAGAGAGAGACAGAGACAGACAAACAGATAGAGAGCGACTGAGAGAGAGGACAGAGAGAGAGAGGGAGGATAGAGAGAGAGAGAGAGAGAGAGAGAGAGAAGATAGAGAGAGAGAGAGAGAAAGATAGAGAGAGAGAGAACAGACCTGTTGTCTCACTAGACTGCACTCTGTATCATCCAGCAGTAGACTCAGAGCTGTGCCCCAGATTCCACCCGGTATGTTGTGACACTGGGTTGTCATGGTGATACGACCTGATTCAGTGGAGGTCAGAGCGGTTGCTATGCCGACCCCCGCTACTCTAACCTATGCGATACGATGTATAGAAAAGGTTTAATGTACGTTTCTAGTATGATTGCTGAGCCATACGATGTATAGAAAAAGTTTAATGTACGTTTCTAGTATGATTGCTGAGCCATACGATGTATATCAAAGGTTTAACGTACATTTCTAGTATGATTGCTGAGCCATACGATGTATATCAAATGTTTAACGTAAGTTTCTAATACAAGTTCAAGTAGTTACTTATCCATTTATATAATTCCCTAGTGCACTGCCTACTGGCAGGTCCATTGTATATATCGCCTCCACGCTTCTCAGTCTTTTGTTTTCCTCTTCATGTCCATATATGAGTGGGTCTTTAAATCATCTAACAGTCCTAATCTCGCCCTACCTCTGCTTCTATTTCCTTCCATTCTGCCTTCTAAGATCTCTTTTAGTAGACTTTCGTCCCTCAGAATGTGTCCTATGCAATTCTCTTCCTATTTCTTAATACATTTATAATTATAGTTAATATTTATTGTATAATTATAATTAGACAAATCTACCGTTACCTGCTCAGCAATCAAGTGAAACAAATGTCAGTGAGAGGTAGATCACAATTGACTTGGGTTACGGTGACTAAGAGAGAGGAAAAATATGGGATTGACTGATGACACGGTGTGTGACAGAATAGGAATGGAGAAGGTCTGTTTGTATCGCGATATTAGTCAAATTGGGATTCAAGGGAATATGGGGATGATGAAGATGATGATGCTGAAGAAGAGGATGATGAAAATGATGAAGATGCCGATGATGAAGAAGATGATGATGCTGAAGATGCTCATGATGATGCCGATGACGACGATGATCATGACGATGATGCTGATAAAGACGATGATGAATGTTATTAACTATACCTCCACGTCGCGGTAGCTCCAGAGAGGAAACAGCCACTGCAGTCCTGACTCACCCACCGCATCACCTGACGCCCGTCTGAAGAATAACCAGTTCCTCGGCCAGTCCTACAATCAATCAATTGATCAATCAATCAATCAATCAGTCAATCAATCAATCAATCAGTCAATCAATCAATCAATCAGTCAATCAATCAATCAATTAATTGATCACTCATTCAAGCAATTAATTGATCAATCAATCATTAATCAATCAAAATAAGTACAAAACTCAAGGCAGAAAAAAAGTGGAATCCAAGTTTACGAATGCTTCAGTATCAAATTAGACAGTCAGATACCATACGTCTGATGACAGAACCCTTGACCTCCTCATCTCAAGTAACAACACAGAACAAATCCTGCATAGCTACACTATTACAAATCCGCATATTCAAATTGTTAAAATATGACAGAAATGAATATTTTCCCCTGACCTCTATTATTCAATCTGCAGGGATCCAGCACTTGGTCTAAATAAGAAAATTATGGAAAATGTGAGTGTCAGGGTCGTACCTGACTGTGTAGCTGAGTGGTCATCTCGTAGGCAAGATGTCTGAGACAGAGAGCAGCACACTTGGTTATACCACAACCCATATACGACATCGACAGGCCGCCCCGTCCAACGTGAAACGCTGTTAATACCTGTGCGTCAAACGTTATATACACAATATAATAATAATAAAACAATTATAGTGCTACTGTCATCCATGACAACATCGATCAAAGGAAGGTCCAAAAAGGTGCAAATTCCAAAATACAAACAATTAGCCCAAAGATAAGAGAAATTAAAGAAAAGGAGGTTTAGGCACAGGTGGCAACTCATGCTGACTGGATATAAAAGAGAAATGGAAAAGAGAAATGGAACAGGTGGGTCTTCAATTGCCTATGGAACTGCTCATAGCAAAGGCCGATGTGATTCAAACACATTATAAAGTTGATTAGAGCTAATGTTATAACCTGTGTGTCAAACGTTGTAAACACATTATAAAGTTGATGTAGAGCTGATGTTATAACCTGTGTCAAACGTTGCAAACACATTATAAAGTTGATGTAGAGCTGATGTTATAACCTGTGTGTCAAACGTTGTAAACACATTATAAAGTTGATATAGAGCTGATGTTATAACCTGTGTGTCAAACGTTGTAAACACATTATAAAGTTGATGTAGAGCTGCTCTTTGTAAAACGTTGTATTAGCATCATATAGATCTCATATTAACATGAACGTAGTTACCACATGCCAAAGTAAACCTGCAAAACTGAAAGTAATACCCAACTGAAGGTTCAAGACATATTCTTTCTACTTATTCAAGGTTTTCAAGCTGCTGAAGACCATTAAGAGGAATAGCAATACGTCGGATTAACAAAGTCTTCCCTTCAACCAAACTTTAATTTATAGTTTTGACTTTACTTTGTGCTACAGGATGGCTTCTGAGATGGATTCTCATTGGCTTCTTCGATGGCGTTATAACTAGAGAGGACTAAAGAGTTTACCTCGAGTAAAGACTGCAGCATCTGAATACAGAGAGACAGGCTGTCAGACGTAGTCGATCTTAGGCTCCAACCAGGCCTGAACAACAACAACAACAACAGGCATGAGAAACAGCAATAACAGGTATGAGAAACAACAACAACAGATATGAGAAACAACAACAACAGATATGAGAAACAACAACAACAACAGGCATGAGAAACAACAACAACAACAAGCATGAGAAACAACAACAACAGGCCTGAGAAACAACAACAAGCATGAGAAACAACAACAACAACAACAGGCATGAGAAACAACAACAACAGGTATGAGAAACAACAACAACAACAGGCATGAGAAACAACAACAACAACATGCATGAGAAACAACAACAGGCATGAAAAACAACAACAACAGGCATGAGAATCAACAATAACAACAGGTATGAGATACAACAACAACAACAGGCATGAGAATCAACAATAACAACAGGTATGAGAAATAATAATAACAAGAGGCCTCAACAGATAGAAAGAGAAAGTGAGCGAGAGAGAGAGAGACAGAGAGAGAGAGAGAGAGAGAGAGAGAGAGAGAGAGAGAGAGAGAGAGAGAGAGAGAGAAAGATGTATATATATAGACAGAGAGACAGATACAGAGAGATAGAGGCACCTAGCGGTGATTTCAGTGAAAGACTGATGGGTTAGCTCTAGAGAGAGAGAGAGAGAGAGAGAGAGAGAGAGAGAGAGAGAGAGAGAGAGAGAGAGAGATAGAGACACCTAGCAGTGATTTCAGTGAGAGCCTGAAGGGTAAGCCCTAGAGAGAGACATAGAGACAGAGAGAGCGAGACAGACAGAGAGAGAGAGAGAGAGAGAGAGAGTGAGAGCATACCTAGCAGTGATTTCAGTGAGAGACTGAAAGGTGAGCTCTAGAGAGGGACAGAGAGAGAGAGAGAGAGCGCACCTAGCGGTGATTTCAGCAAGAGACTGAAGGGTAAGCTCTAGAGAGGGCAGATTGTAGGACTGATCAGCTCGACCTATGTGACTCAGCACACTCTTGACGAGGTCTCCCTGCACACACCTCGACGAGCCTCTACAGTCTGATAGGTTGTAGGCAAACCTCCCCACGAATGTCCTCACAAACTGCAGTACTGCTCTGTTTAGTAATCTGTTAGTTCAATCAATCAATCAATCAATCATTTAATCAATCAATCAATTAGTAAATCAGTCAACTACTTAATCAATCAGAGCAATTAGTAAGTACAAACAATTAATAATACGGTATTGACTTATGATGTAGTGTTGGACCGAGAGGGTTGGAGAAGGTCTATTCGTATCCCGACCCTAGTTAAACTGGGATTTGGGGAAGATGATGACGATGATGAGCAATTAATAAGTCAAATCAGTCAAAAGATTAATATGTCACTCTAAGCGGTTGTAGGGAAACTTTCCCGCGAATGTTTTAAAAAACTGCAACACGGCTCTCTTTAATAATCTGTAAGTCCAATCAATCAATTAAATAATCAATTAGTAAACTAATCATTTCATCGGTCATAAAATAAATTGGGCAGAGCAATAAATAAGTCAATTAGTCAATTGATCATTGCATTAGTCAGTCAATCAATCAGTAAATCAATAAATCGATCAATCAATCATTCAACCAAACTGAGAGCCACTCGCGCATTTGAACAATGCGAAATTAAATATAATTGTATTTATTTGTTGAATTTAAGATAAATCGCTTTACTAATTCAATTCAATTCAATAAGAGCATTAAAAAGAAATATTCAACCCTGTAGAGTTCACATACACAACACACAAACAAGCGAATTCAAATAACAAAACATAAAAATAAGCAAATGCAACAGGAAAAAACCACAAACTAAATGTGAACTATGGAAACAGCAACACATTCAACTCTCGGGCTAAACTTGGCGAACCTTTTTACGCTCCTAGCAGCTTCAGGAATCCCTTTCTTTTCAGAGACGACATCAGATCTCGCTAGCACAGCCTGCAGAGCGCCCTTAGGATGAAGCAGCACTTCAGTCAACCACAGCTCGATGTCATCATGGCGAGGAGCGGAACCTGTCTGAGACACTGTGAGGTGCAGGAACTGAACGATGTCCAACAGTAGCTGCTCGTCTGCCGTTGTCGAGGGTATGACCATTAGAAATCTGACGTTTATTAATATTAATTAAATTAGAATTAATCAATTAGAATTAATAATGAGAAATCTGACATTTATTAATATTAATTTAATTAGAATTAATCAATCAGATTTAATCAAATGTAATTAATCAAGAGAAATCTGACGTTTATTTATATTAATTTACTTAGAATTAATCAATCAGATTTAATCAAATATAATTAATCATGAGAAATCTGACATTTATTAATATTAATTTACTTGAATTAATCAATCAGAATTATTAAATTTTAATTAATCATGAGAAATCTTACAATTATCAATATTAATATTAAATCACCGAGAGTATGATCATGAGAAATCTGACATTTATTAATATTAATTTAATTAAAATTAATCAATTAATCTAATACCTTTTTGATTTTTCTACAAAAGTTTCTCACTGACCGTAGTTAAACTGGGACTCAAGTGAAGATTATGATAATGATGACGAATACCAATTGGATTAAAAAAAGAATAATATATAATAATAATATACTCGTTCAAACTCAATCAGCCGTTAGCATATTGGTAAGATGCCCTACTGTTAATCTGTAGATGCGGGGTTCAAACTCACTTCAAACTGACCCATCAATGTCTAGACAAGAAACTACCGTTAAACTTGGCATAGCAAAAAGTAAAGTAAAAGTAAACACGCATTATAGTTAAATGATCAACTATGTTGATATCTATCACTTTTTAATACCACATGTTTAAACCGTTAGGCAATTTACTCCATTTTCTGTATAATCAGTCCAATGAACGTCCGAGATTTTAATCTCAGATCAGCGCGGCTGGGATTCGAACCCGCGAGGGTTCAATTCACCTCAGGATCTGTCATTTAAAACTTCATGACGTCACCCCTACGCTGCTATTAAGACATTCTAAACAGATATTTTTAATTTGAGACATTATTTAGGATTCTACCTCGCGATGGAATCTTTCCAGGAGAACTGGATCAGATCTCGCTGAGCCGTGGTCGACTGGACACAGACGATGAGGAGAGAGAGACGTAGCAGGGCCGCTGATACCCCGCCGTGGCTCGTAGCGTTCTCTATGCCGTAGCGACACTGTTGTAGAGAATGTGGCACAAAACTGGTCGATAGTAGCTGTCTCACATCTGCTGACAGCTGCAGCTGCTCGCTGAATCTTTAATCAATCAAGCAATCAAATAGACGGTGAAACAAGCGATAAGTTAATCATATAAAATATAAAGTCAGTCAAACAGTCAGCCAGACAATCAATCAATCAATTAATCAATCACACAAACAGTCAGACAATAAAGCAAACAGTTAATCAATCAATCAATCAAATAGTAATTCAAATCAATCAATCAGTCACTACATTAATCAATAAATCGAACAAGGATGAAATCTACTTTAAAATAGTTCTAGGAAAGGCTGAAATCTACTTAAAACCAGTTTTAGGAATTGAGACTTAGCTAATATAAATAATAATAATAGAAATAGAAACATAGACATCACTCAGAACTCACAACGACTCTGACAACGACGTATCGACAGACTTATCATCCAGCAGTGCACGGACACTGCCGTGCCAAGCAATGTTCCAGGTTAGGGCTAGGCACTCACTGCGCAGTGCTCGACCCGCCTCGTCAGGCTCTGCCGGCAACTGCACCGTCCAAGGGCTCTCAGTGTCCTGCACTGGGCACTTGAATGGAAGAGAAAATCTGGAAAATATTAAACATCGACTTAGAGCATTATCATCGTCGTCGTAGTCATCATCGTCATCAACATCATCATTATCATCGTCAACATCATCATCATCATTGTCATCATTGTCATCATCAACATCATCATTATCATCGTCAACGTCGTCATCGTCATCATCATCATCATCTTATTCGTCATCGTGGCCGTCATTGTCATCGTTGTCATCATCATCATCATCATCATCATCATCCATGGAATTGCAGTTTAATTATTATTAGGCTATTCTTAAATTCGTGCAGGCTGCCATCAGTGATCTGTCAAAAGCAACGATTACTAATAACAATGGAGAGGAAGGAGCAAATAACAAAAGCAACAAAAACAGTAGCAAAGAAACGAAACTTTATAAACAAATGCGGTTGTCACGTGTGTAACTGTGTGGCTGGAGTCAGTGGCGATGTCGTTAAGATATTCGACCGCGGATCAGTATGTGCGTAGTTCAATTCATGGGCTCGCCCGTCACTGACATCGCTTTCGAGTGAGGAAACGACGTTAACATTAGCTTTTTTTAACCAAACGAGCAAAAAATGCGACAAACCGTGAACAATTCTTTTAAATGTTATCAAAGTAATACGTCAAGGGAGATTATAGAAGACAAACTGAGTCATCGCCTCTTTGATAGAAACACCCAGATCTGTGTAGGCAGGTTTAATAGGTTTCTTTAAAATCTAACTTTGATATTATTAAAAACAATATATAATTTATTAAAAACGTTAAAGCAAATGATTTATAGATTGGTTACCTCTTGGCTACACATGCAGGTACATTGAATTCAGATTCCTGACAATCTTTACTTTGAGACGTCGACCTACGAACAAAATAAATATCATAACACGTCGTAATTAAAGGTGCTCGATATTGTCATTAATGACAGTAGCACTCTAACTGTTGTTGTTGTAATTTTAAAAACCCGCAAAATATTTATTAAAACACCAGTTGTTTTATTTAAAGTCTACTATTTTATTGGAAAGCTCATATTTTATTAAAGCCCACTATTTTTATTACGATGTCAATTGTTTTATAACAAAGCCCATTATTTTCTATGAAAGCTCATTATTTTATAACAAAGCCCATTATTTTCAAAGAAAGCCCATTATTTTATTAGAAAGAGCCCTAGTTTATTACAAAGCTCATTATTTCATTAAAAAGCCCATTATTTTATTAAGCTCACGATTTGATTACAGAGCCCGTTATTTAATTACACAGCCCACCTACAATCATTACAGTAATTTCTACAATATTCTACTACAATCAATTATTACAATTACATTAAAATCATTTATTACAATCACATTAAAAGCATTTATTACAATCACATTACATTCACATTACAATAGCATCACAATAATTTATTATGATCACATTACAATCACAGTACTATCACATCAACAATCATTTATTACGATCTTTATTACCGGATCTTATCAGAAGTCGTTTCGTTGAAGAGAAGGAATGTGAGCAGCTCAGCGACATCTTTCCTACACGACTCGTCTCTACTCTGAACTATGGCGCCTGCTCAACAACAACCAGCAAATCTGTCATCAATGTTGACAAATATTTATAAAAAACAATTGGCTAGCTTCTTTATAGTAGATGTAGAAGGAATTTTAAATTAAATAAATCTCTAATGGAATTCTTGACTTTTCGAAAAGTACATACATAAATTAAGCTTAAATTTAGTTATCAAATTTGTCAATCTAATTAATATAAAAATAGTTCATAATATTTATAAATGTTATTTATTTTAATTTTTTAAATATTTATTAATATGTACAAATATGTCTATGGGTGACTTAGACAAGCTAGAATTTCATTTCATTGCAAATTCTCTACATTTTAAAAATAATTACAGATACGGCCTAAGTGTCGAAATGCAGTGTATTGTTTTTTTGTACGTTTTCTTTTCTTCGTTTGTTGCGTGTTTGCGTTTTTTGTTATTTTCTGTATGTTCGTTGGTTGACCAAGTGAAGAAATAAAGATATATATTAATAGTACGACATGAAGAGTTGAACAAGTGGCATAACAAACTAAGTGTTCGACAACGACTCAGCATGTGCAGGGTTCAAATCTCGTTGCTATTCCCGACACTTATTTCGATACAGAAAACTGACGTTAAATTTTGCTTTGGACGATTGGTGGACTTACGTAATGCGGGTCTCATATATGTCATGAATTGAGAGATAAAACTTCCTGAAAACTATTATAATTATAAAATATAGAATTAAGTAATACCAGTTTCTTTCTTAAATATAATAAATATCGTTTTCAAATATTTAATTAGTTCATATAAAATTTGTGTTAGTCAATACGATAAGAAACTATAAGATGCATAATTAGTTAAATGACAAAAATGACAGAGAAATAAAGTGACAGAGTAATTTTAAATGACTGAGTAATTAAAAATGACAGAGTAATTTTGGCAAACATACATCTGAATATGGTTGCATATAGAGACGACTCTTTAGAGAGACTTTCACGCAGAGATGAGTTTGTCTGCACAACAGATCTGAGAGCTTTCAATGCACTTGGTAGCAGCGACATAGAAGACGTCTGGTAAACAGAAAACCAATCAAGACAAACCAGTGCAATCAAGTTAAAAAAGTACAATTTATATAAACTAGTACAAACTAGTAAAATGAAGGTAAACTAATACAAACTAGTGTAATCTAGTACAATGAAGATAAACTAGTAAGAACTTTTTAATCTAATTATTTATCACAGCATTCAGAACAAACTTGTAAAACGAAATATACAGATATAAAAACACAAGTGGAGACATGCGTGAAATGGAAATAAAGGCCCATTAACACGGCACTAACGAATTCCGCAATTTCGAAAAATGAACATGCTTCGAATTATATAAGTGTCAACTAATTAAATATCAACTGTGTGATACAAATTTCAATAAAATCATACTAAATCCAACGTGCTAAATCCCGCAGCTTTCAAGTCCTCTATATAATTCAGTCTCCCCGTCTTGTTTAGAACTTCTCACAGTTCTATTATCATCTGCTCTGTAGCTAAATATCTTACGTTTCGGTTCCTAACTATCACTTAGAGGGAGAGATATACGAAAACTTATACAGAACTTAGGCTCTTTTGTGGTAACCCTCGTCTTCTTGGTTTGTTTAGTTTCCAGTTAAGTATGCTGTATTTGCTATTTATAATACTAATAAGAATAATAATAATAACAATTAGAGTGCTACTGTCCTCCATGACAACAGCGAGCACTATTGAGACAAATCTAAGCCGGTGAGCAAAAAGAAGGTCCGAAACGGTCCTAATACCAAAATCCAGAAAATCAATACAAAGATTATGACACGATAAGTAAATAAAAGGGTAGAAGGTAAAAAAACTAAAGGTAAAAATCAGTAGTGCTTACCCTATTAGGATTATCGGTGCGGATACCAGCTTGTAGCAGAGAAATCAACGTATTGACGCCATTCAAATCATCGAATGTCCCGTGCAATGAATCGTCTATGAGTAAATATCAATTGAAAGCAAAAATGCTGGTACAGCTAATGTTGGCGTCAGTTCCCTCACTCGAAAGCGATGTCAGTGACGGGCGAACCCAGGATTTGAACCATTGAGCCGTGTTACGATTATAGTAGACTTAAACCCAAGAGATTATTGTATCAGAATGGCATTTTATTTGAGAAATAAGCTAAATTACTTCTTTTTCTGCAAACGCTTTACTTACTGTTACTCCAGAATTATAGTTTCTGCTTAAGAATTTAATTAGATTATTCCATAATAACTTAAGCACAATAATTTTGTAATAATTTAATTAAAACTATCTCATAATAATTTAATTATAATTACTCCATAATTAAATAATGATGTAGGACAGAGAGGATTTGAGACAGTCTATTCATATCCCGACCCTAGTTAAACTGTGATTCAAGGGAAGATGATGATGATGATGATGATGATGATGAGTATAACATCAGCTGCCTATCAAACAACTTACCCAGCAGTATGACTGACAGCTGCTCGAGTGCAGATTTACGAACAGTTGTCTCTACCGTGTCCGACGTCAAAATATCGTAAACTTTTCGTACGTCGGAAGCCTGTTCATAAGTACAACAAATTGATATCCCCTAAGAACACAAAAAGTTAATCATTTATCGGAACTCACCATCAAATAGGAGATACCAACAGCAATGAAAAGGTTAATCATCAAAACATTTGTCTAAACTATACCAGGTCTCTGTAAAGCAGCTTTGAAGACAACCGGGCACGACACTGCTATAGAAATTTTAATTTTGAAATAAAATATAAAAATTTCTTGAGACGACAGAAATTGAATATTCCCAGTATCACACCTGAAAGACAGAGCCGCTTCTTCTTTCATCGTGCCTCATCTGTCTGGGAACTTTAACGATAAAGATGTCGGCAAGGGCTGAAGTGTTGACGTCAGACAAAGCCGGGAGCTTTCTCGAACAGTCCTCGTCGTATGATAACATCTTGAAAGCCCCCTTTGCTCCCTCCAGTCTTACACTGAATTAGAAACGGTATCAGAAAAACGCTATTTAGTGTTTCAAGGAGCGACTTACATGAAAACTGTCACGATATCCTAATAAACATGATAAACTGACATACACATCTCTTCATTAATGATAAAGATAATGATAATGATGAAGGTTTGCCTTTTTTAGTTTAGTATCGTTTATTTGTTCATCACAGCACAGACTATACAAACAATAGGAACGTGCATATAGTTAGATAAACAAAAAAACAATACAAAAGAGACTACCATAAAAGAGCCATAGCTCTCTTCGGTAATTCCATAATTACTAGCTATAGCAGAGTCTACTTGAGGCTGAAATACAAAATATTCTATTATAATACCAATTACAGTAAAACCGTTGGTAGCCATGCAATTGAATATTTCCAAATTAGGAAATGGCCAGACACAGGCAGTGAAAACTAAAAATAAATGTTAAAAAACATCTCTAAATTATTACAAATTAAATAAGTAAACTAAGTTCATATCTCCAGAGAGTAAAAAACTAACTAAACTAAACTTTTAGAGTGTGAAGAAAATATAATGAAAGAAGACAAGAAAATATAAAGCCTTGTCATAGATAAGCCTTAACCTCGCATCAGAATGTAGCATCAGCCTCAGACAACCTCTCGTCCTCTCTATCACAGGTATGACGTCACTGGTGATGTTACAGTCAGTCTCCATCAAACCAATTATCTGAATACCAGGCTGTGGTCGAACGTTAGACCAACACTGCACAGAAATGTATAGAACAGTACGATAGAAGAATTATCTCATATAATATGGTTATAACCAGGGTAATATAAAATGTTGAATAATAATAAATAACCTTATTTCCCCCGTGTTGTGTCCGGGTTATTTGAAAAATTGACCAACCGGTGACTGCACATGTCGTAGAAGGCGACTAAAGCACTAAGATCCTTACCAACGTCAGAAGGGGCATTCGGTTGGTGAGCGCCTAGGCTCCAGAAATTGCTACAAAAATTTAAACGAATGAAAAAGTCCAAAATAGAGGATTGGCTGGTGGTGTGGTGTAGGACAAAGAGGATTTGAGACAGTCTATTTGTGTCCCGCCCCTGATTAAACAAGGATTCAAGGGAAGATGATGATATGAGGAATAATAAATAATCTAATATCAAATATTTTCGGGCATATGTTACGACACTTGGTAATTAAATATATGAATAAGTAAATAACAATTAAACAAAGTTTTAAATTATTACAGTAGTAGAATTGTTTTGAGTACTGAGAATAAGATGGAACCTGAAGAACGGGCAGGTTCGGTACCACAGCATCGTGAAACTTCTGCCACTTATTATTTCCTGACAAAATCAAACGACTCTGAAGCAGTAGTTGCAGAATCTTCTGACAACAGACTTGAATCTATAGCAATAATAATAATAACAATAATAAAGGTTTAACGTCCGTTTCCTCATACAAGGATGATGTCAGGGACGTTATAGTAACAGTAATGTAGAAAACATAGTCTTAAATCAGAATAAACCGATGGGATTTAAATTTTTTTAATTATAAATTTACGACAAATGTATAACTTTGTAGTTCAGAGGAGACAGCAGAATATAATAAAGAAATTACAGAACAGAACACTACCTCGTTGATGTCAGTCAACCCAAAGCAGCAGATCTGCCGCACAATTCTAACGTCTAGTGCAAACAAAGCCTTCTGATATGCAGTGCTGCCAGGTCTGGCAGCCTCGTTCACGTCCAGAGCACCCTGATAACAACAACAACAACAGTAATTATCGCGGCGTTTATGACAATATCATTTTTAGAGAAAAAGCAAGCATAGGTTAGATTTTGGAAGGAGAATCTAATATAGATTACTATAATAGAATTAAGTCTTTTTAATTATTAATTATTTAGCAAAGAAAAACAATTTAAAATAATCAATAGTCAAGAATAGAAAACATCAAATTGAGTAAATAGCCACTAAAGAGTTTAACATAGACTTATAACTGCAAGTCCGCAGTGACATATCTGCCGCAGTGGTACAATTGATATACCAGGAAAAAATAGTAAAATTCAAGTCTCTGTAGGAAATCAAACGTTGCAGAAATAATGACTTAGTGCAAATAGACGTTATAGTGTAGTGAAGAGACTTGTAGCCCTGTGGTGGTTTTTTGATTTATACAAATTGGTCGCTCATACTCCACACTTGCAGAGTTCTAGTCGCTACACCAACTGTGGTATTTTACCACCAGGCCATTTGATCTTCAGTGTCCATACAGCGCTACTGTGATATTTAGCATAGAGCGGCGATTTATAAATATACTTAATATTATTATTATTATTTATTGTTAGTGTAAAGAGATGCTTCATGAAATATGCAGTAGGATTGCACAAGCAAAAGCAGCCTTCAGTAATAGACCCACTCATATGTGGAAATGAGAGGAAAGACGGAAGACAGAGAAGAAAGGTGGCGTTATATACCATGGACCTGCCAGTAGGCAGTGCACTCAGAAAAAAAAGAGTAAAGAGAACAATAATACTCACAGTGATGATCTTCAGTATCGTCGTATACGAATAGACACGCACTTCATTGATGGGATACGAGAGAAGAGAAAGTACCAGAGCAGTACACTTCTCAATACAAGTTGTATCGGGAACCACTTGCTTTGATCTAAAAATACATACACAATTCCCAAATAACAAATACAACACTAGATTTCGAAAAAATAACAAATATTAATCAAACTGTATTACGAATAGATATATAGATACTGTTATTTATTTATTTATATAATCCTGGGCTCTCCCGTCACTGACATCGCTTTATAGTGAGGAAACTGACGCTAACATTAACTTTACTAGCTTTTACTAACCTTATAATATTGTATTAAATAAAATACAGTATTAAATGCTATAGAAAAAATATTTAGTAAATAAATTGATTCCAAAGATTAAGCTGGAAAAGTTCAATTCTTCCTAAAGAAATGTTACTCTCAGTGAAAAAATATCAAATTAATAGTTATATATATATATATATATATATATATATATATATATATATATATATATATATATATATATATATATATATATAGTTGCTGTTACTATTTGATATTTTAATAATTTTGCAACACTTGCGCAAAGCCATCAGAACTTCATATATATCTATTTAGGGAACCGTAATTCCGAAAACATTTTGAGCGTTAAAACTCAAAACAGATGTAAAATCTTAATTAGATTACATCCTAAATCATCAGTAAATCTTTACTGAATTGATATGAATTAGACTACATCTTAAATCACCAATAAATCTTTACTGAATATATATGAATTAGACTCATCCTAAATCATCGATAAATCTTTACTGAATTGATATGAATTAATTTAATTGCATTTAATTTAATCAGTTTATCACAACATACAGAATAATAAGTCAGACATAGACAGAAAGGTACATTACAAAATAGCATGCATGTGTGAAGCGGAAATAAAGGCTGAAAGATTAGCACTTAAATATTCCACAATTATTTGAAAATAAAATTGCCAATAATGATTACTATTTTTAATTTAATTTAATTAGACTCACAGAAAGGAAGCGAGCTGAATGCAATGCTCTATTAAAGTCGTACTTCGATGAAACTGCAGACTCTGAAGACCCTTCTCAGCCAATATGACGAGATCATATGCTGTCTGCTCTGTCTGCAGATAATTCAATGAATATTCAATCAAGTGAATCAATCAATCATTTGAATCAATCAATCTAGTGAATCAATCAATCACGTGAAGCAATCTATCCAGTAAATCAATCAATCTACTGAAACAATCAATCAAGTGAATCAATCATTTAAATCAATCAATCAATCTCTAAATTTTATGCAGAACTTAACTTAGTCTCAGAAGCGCTTTGACCAGAGAAGAGTAGAGTAGTGCAACAGTCACTGAACACAAAGAAAGATTAAATATAAATTTCTCTTTCGGCTGGAGTCACTGGCGACGTCGGTAACATACTCGACCGCGGATCAGTAGTATGTGCGGGGTTCAAATCCTGGGCTCGCCCGTCACTGACATCGCTTTCGATTGAGGAAACTGACGTTAACCTTAGCTTTACTTTAGCTTTAACTTACGACATCTTGAAACTCCGACATAAATCGACACGCATTAGCTAGTGAGGTGCAGATTTCTTCAATCTGGTAATAAAACGAGCAAACATCCGGGTCCAAGTTAATGCAGTAGTTGAGGGCAGCGTCAGTGATGTCGGGGAAACTATACGATAGCGCTCTATCCTGAAATATCACCGCCAACACCGACACAAACTCCTTAGGGATGGCTACCACATCCTGAAATGCACAGAAAAATATATGATTATAGCGTCGGGCCATCAATAGAACACCTGAGAATTTTGTTTTGTAGTTGCTATCCAGAGTTGTTATTTGCATAATAATCATCTTGACTGAGTACACAGAGACCACAAGGAAAAGCGAGATCAAATCAGTGTAAGTCCAATATCCAAGGCAAGCGGGTCAAAAGTTAGACCTATGGTGGAAGGAGATGGGTTTTTAGCTTGACAAGGAAAGTACCAATACAAATACAAGATCAAAGATCTTATGGCAGAGAGTTCCATATGCAAGGATGATGTCAGGGACGTCCTATATCACACGTCACTACAAATCAATTCACTCCAATATATCTAGCCTACTAATATATTCAATATATTGAAGAAACAAGTCATAAAATTTAATCCAAGCGCAGAGTACAAATGCAAACAGTAAAATTTAAGGTAATTCAAGAAATAAATAAAACTAGAAATGGTCACAGCATTTTTCAACATCATTTAGTGCGACATCGCCACTGGTTCCAGCCAGTGGCGATGTCGGTTATTCGACCACGGATCAGTAAGTACGGGGTTTAAATTCTTGGCTAGCCCCTCACTGACATCGCGTTCGAGTGAGGAAACTGACGTTAACTCTAGCTTTTTACTTTACAGTAGTTTGAGATTTAGTAAAATAAAATAGGATCTTACGTATTCGAGCGGAACGACAATTTCCAGTAGATGAATGGTGACCGAGGCCAGTCCTATGAAAGCAATGCGATGCTGCACTTTGAGCGAATCAGAAGTACTGGCTGACAGGTTTCTGTGGTGATGACTCAGCACTACCTCTCCTAATCCTTCCAGGATATCATGAAATCTGTCAATCTGCACAAAAACCTCAATCTCAATCAATAAATATATAAAGACTACGGAATATAATATCAAGAGTCCAGGCAAAAGCCAATATCAATCAATCAACATCAGGGGCGAACCCAGGATTTGTACCTTGCATTCGAATATCTTACCGTCATCGCCACTGGCTCCAGCCAGTGGAGATGTCATGGCATTAACAAGTGGCGATGTGACATAAAGTGGCAATAACAAGTTGAATTAAGTGGCGATGTCAAGGCATTAACACATCTTCTCTTGAATACCAGTCTAACTAGAGTCGGGATAAGAATAGATCAACGCTAAAGAAATAGTGAAACAGTACAGCCAGATTAGTATACTACAATATCGTATCTAATAAAACTACAATGTCATATCTAGTAAAATTTACCACAATTCACAAAAACCTTAGAATCGTCATTAGAAATCTACTGAACATGGAAAAAAACTGAAGAATCATTTCACCAAAACTAACACAACCTGCTTGAATAGTTTTCATCCAGAACTTTTAATTTAGTTTAAACATTTGATTCTCTAATCCTCAAACAAACAGTTACCTTCAATAATTAATTCTTAATTACTCTAGAAAAATGTTATTATTTAAAAAACAATAAGATTTATTAATTTATAAAACATTGTTAATAATCAAAATATTGTTTTGATTATTTTTGACAACTAAACCCATTCCCTGTGATATCTGGCTTAGTTAGATCTTACAAATTCTTTTATTTCTCAAACTCTACCTTTCTCAATCAATTGCACAAAGCTTCACTTACAAACTCTTTCGCAGGAAAACTGTCATCAGTCCAGAGGGCTTCCGGCAAAAGAATCTGCCTGAGCAGCTCCAGAACTTTCTGGCATAACTGCAGCCCGGTGAGCATAACCTGAGCATTGGTAGAGCTCAGACAAGGCATGAGCCTATCGAGTACGTTAACGCAGTACTGACTGATCGACCACTGATCGAACTGCAGAGTGTGAATGTCCTCAAGGTCAGTCTGCTCCATCATGTCTGCGTGCGACTGTGCGTAGCTTCTGCAATACACAAGATAGGTACAATGGATTGACACTATTTCTACTATGTCTAATAATAATAATAATAATAATAAAGGTTTAACGTCCGTTTCCTCATCCAAGGATGATGTCAGGGACGTCCCCCCATCACATGTCACCACAAATCGATTCACCCCAAACAATCTAAAAATTATGTGCCGAAGAGAAAGAAAAAGATTCTAAACGTTGCCGGCCCGGTGATCAAAAAACAGTCAGGCAGGATGAAAAATGTCTATGGTGGGAAGAGATGTGTTTTCAACCTACAACGGAAATAGGAATATGGCCTACTATAGATAAATAGATTTATAGTATTTATACCACAATAGAGAAATAGATTTCTTGAAGCTATCCTACAAATGGTAGAAAGATCTCATGTATCTATGCTACAATAGATAAATAGATCTCTGGTATATATCGTAAAATAGATATTATATGTATCTATCGTATAATAGATACTATCTCTTGTATCTATCCTACAATAGATAGATTCTACCTCTTTTCGTCATGGTTCAATATTCGGCTCCTGGACTTACGCTGTTCAATTTCGCTTTCTCTTCTGTCTTTATATACTCAGTCGTCATCATGCTTTGGCGTTGGTTAGTGTGGAGTCAACTTTGAGAAAAAAATTAAACTAAATTAAAAGTTAAATTCAGGGTGACAACTGTTTAAGCATTTCTTATCTTCCATTTTTGAAATACTGCAGCAGATTTAGCGAACACTAAGCCCTTATATACGACAGAGAAGATAAGAGGCGTCATGAACCTGCAAGTAGGCTGTGCACTAAGAGAGAGAGAGAGTTAATGATAGATAAATATTGGCACACATAACTATATGGTAAAGAGCTCATAATGTCTTCTAGAAAGCCTCATCACATTTAATTTACACTGACTTATTGACTCTTTAATTTACACCAGGATGGCATGGTAGTCATCATCATCATCTTCCCTTTAATCCCAATTTAATTACCGTATAAGAAAAGTACCAATCTAGCCTATATAATATATAATATATAATATATATATAATATATAATATATAATAATATATAATAGAGCCTAGGCGCTCAACAACCAAATGCCCTTCCTGACGTTGGTTTGGATCTTAGTGCTTTGTCGCCTTTTACGACACGCGCAGTCAACGGTTGGTCTATTCTCAAGCAATCATCGTAGTAACACACGCAGTAGATCTGCTGCTGGAGTCCAACTCTTGCCCATCTCCTCTGTGTCGAGGCTCTCCCAGGAAAGAAGAGTTCTCAGAGGTCAACGATCTTCTGCTGGATGGACTGACTGACGAAGATGACGAGGAACCAGCGGGTACAAGTTGATCTATAACATTACAAATAGATAATAATAATAATAATAATAATAATACTAATAATAATAATAATAATAATAAACCTCTTTTCATTAGCAAAGGCTTTCCATGACTTTTCAAAGATTTAATGCAGTCTGCTTCAGCAATTCTTTTAAGCCGATTAAAGACCTCGAGTAGCCGGGCGGCGATTCAGCACGTATTGCTTGAATAGTTTTTATCAAACCTCAGGTTCTTTACACCGGGGTAATAATAAAAAATTTAAATTTAAAATAATAATAATAATAATAATAATAATAATTGCTACAAAAATTTTAAACGAATGGAAAAGTCTCAAATGGGGGATTGACTGATGATATGATGTAGGACAGAGAGGATTTGAGACAGTCTATTCGAATCCCGACAATAGTTCGGCTGTGATTCAAGGGAAGATGATGATGATGATGATGAAAAATAATAATTATAATAACGCACACCATAGTGAAATGATCAACTGCGTTGATATCTATCCCTTTTAATACCACGTGTTTAAACCGTTATGCAATTTAGTCCATTTTCCGTATAATCAGTCCAGTGAATGTCCGAGATTTTACTATCAGATCAGCGCGGCCGGGAATAGAACCCACGAGAGTTCAATTCACCTCAGGATCTGTTATTTAAAACTTCTTGACGTTACCTGAAGCCTCTAACCACTACACTATTGTTTCCCATGTAGCCAGTCTTGAGAAGACATTTATTATCACAACTCACTATGTTTGAAAGAGAAGACATTTAATATCTCAACTCATCAAGTTTGAAAGAGAAGACATTTATTATAACAACTCACCGTGCTTGGAGGATATGACAGCGGGATCCTGATGAAATTGGACTCTGACGCTGATGTTCTGCGTGAGATTGACGAGAGTCGAAGCTGCCTTTACGCTCAAGCTCTCGGCCCCGGTCAGGCTTAGCACCGACAACAGACTCTAAAGGCAATCAATCAATCAATCAAACAACAGAATAATCAATAGATCAATAGATCACAAAACCTGAACAAAACAAAGCTTTTTGTTTTATTTTGTTCATTGTTTGCTCTTACATTCAATCAATAAGAATTTAACGTCCGGTTCCTCGCCATAAGGCAATGTCAGAGATGTCTCTTGCAGACTCTAAACAAACAGACGCCAAAGCACCACATGCTGGTCTCATATTTTCTTACTCTCGCTCTCTTGAGTACTGCCAGGAGACAGGTCTAAGGATCGAATTTAAAATCAGAGTCAGCTCCAAGCTCAGTAAGAACACAAAGAACACACCATTGACCAATCAGTGGATCTCAGTTAGAATTCTATCTAGTTTCTATTACGATAGTACGTAGATCTGTATCGTGTTTGATAGATTTTCTCATTCAGCAGTTGCAATTTTCACTAAATTAACTTCGAGTCAAAACCACACTAAAAAAGCTGGCTAACATTACGCATGCCCAGGACTTGAACCCCGCACATACTGATCCGCGGTCGAATACCTTACCGACATCGCCACAGGCTCCAGACAGTAGATTGTTCATTTCGATATTGATTGATGGCATCTTTCAATTAAAACTACATATATATGACTTTGTCAAAAATAACCATCGTTATCTTCTGAACGAATGACCATAGTCTACATCTATATTCAAAATAATAACTGTTCTATACTAGCCAGCAGACAATTATATCTCCATACCTTTAAAATATTCATCTCTTTGAAAATTATCAGAATTATTTTATTTTTACTATTTTTAAATTAAAAAAAAAAATAAATTACTGAATATATTAACAATAATATAAAAAATTGTATTATTTATTATTATTAATTATAAAAACTGAGAGAATAAAGAACCTGAAGTATCTTAGGTCTCTGTAAAAAAACTTCTGCTGGAAAGTCTTGAAACATAACATCTGTCAAAAACTCGAAGATTCCAACAACCGTAGCAGCATCGCTGCCTCTTAGAGATCTGTTCATAGAAACCACAGCAGATATGCGCATCAAATGTCTAATTTATTTATTCTTCACCAATTAAATTTAAAGAGCCTAGGCCAATGAAAAGTTGTGATATTTAAATTATTAGTAAAAAATATATTAAATTTCTAAAGACAAGTTTTATCAGATACATCAATTGAAAGGAGAGTAGACTGGTTGGTTATGTAAGAATATATCAATGTAGAATGGCTCAATAGCGCAGTCTTTAGAGGCGTCTGGTAACGTCATGAAAATTTAAATAACAGATCTTAAGAATTGAACCCTCGTGGGTTCGATTCTCGGCCGAGTTTATCTGATATTAAAATCCTGGAATTCACGGGACTGGTCATACAGAAAATGGAATAAATTGTCTAACGATTTAAAACGTAAAAGGCTAATGTTAACGTCAGTTTCCTCACTCGAAAGCGATGTCAGTAATGAACTGTGCGGTATTAAAAGAGAGAGATTTCAGCATAGATATTCATTTCACTAAAATGTGTTCTAATCTACAGCTTTTGTTTGTCTAGAGATAAAAACAAATATGACGATGCAGGGTTCTAGGCACAACAACAACCACAAGAGTTCATTAAATCAGGATGGTCTGAAAGGACATATGACGCCTAGACAATTAGAGAGAAAATATTTCTAAATCAAAATTTAAAGTTCATTTATAATTGTATTTAAAAAACTACACAAAACTCTTCCTAATCTAACTAAGAGCAATGAAAACTACACCAGAAGATACACATTCCTACTCTAAAATATGACATATTATATTTTAATGGCAGGATACTTTGAGATTAACTCATCCTACAACTTGTTTATTAATTAAAGAGGTTTCGTTTTTCTCATCAAAGCAGGCTTTTTTGGAAATATTGACCTAAAACATATGATACTACCAAATAGTGAGGAGAGTGAGACACTAAATTTTCGACTTAATAACCTAAGGAATAATTTTACAAGACATTTAAGAGTACTAAGCACAGATACAATGGTATCTTACAAGACATTTTAGAGTAGTACGTGCGGATACAATGATATCTTACTCGTCGGTTGACAGAAGAATGTGTCTGTCTGTGGCTGTGAGAGCGTTCCACGGAAAAGTGGTAAGACGAAAACACTTCGCTGCACAACCTGCGAACAACAGAAAGTTAAGAACAAGTTCGGCAAACACGGTCTCCGTTACAAGCCTTCACTCAACCGCACATCGTCTATAATTTTATTACTACTACACCAGAACTAATCTTACAAGTGCATCAGTAACTCTATTACAAGTACAAGTGCTTCATTAGCTCTATTACAAGTACAAGTGCATCACTAACTCTATTACCAGTACAAGTGCTTCATTAGCTCTATTACGAGTACAAGTGCATCAGTAACTCTATTACAAGTGCATCATTAGCGCTATTGTAAGTGCATCATTAGAAAAATTTGAATGTTGAAATCGATCAAAATTCGATCTAAGGTGGGGTCAACAAAATTGCCACAGCTTCTTAACTAGTGAAAGCTGGTAAAACTAGTGCTAACGTCAGTTTCCTCACTCGAAATCGATGTCAGTGACGGGCGAGCCCACGATTTGAACCCCGCACATACTGATCCGCAGTCGAGTATCTTATCGACATTGCCACTGGCTCCAACCAAGTGACCAATAACTAGTGTACCAATATAACTTAATTTTTAATCTAGCTTAGAGACATATATTACCTCACATGGTGCAAATTTCTGGCAAATCTGTGACAGTCAACAGGGGAGCATTGAACAAATTGACAGGTAATTGCCCTCTAACAATTGTAATCAAATTAATAAATTTAATTAATTAATTAATTATAATTTAATTAATTAATTTAATTATGAAAGTTCACTCAACGCCCCAATGACAGAAAACAGACTCCAAATGACAAGTCTGATATCTTTCAATATTTATATCGACTCACCGGGGCCCGGCTGGCTCTGTAGGAGACTCGCCTGTCTCCAGGTATCAGCCGGGTTGATAAAGTATCCACCGGAGTCTTCAGATGACGGATACAGCGCGGAGTGTTTGAGATGTGGATACGACACTTCGCTGTGCGCTGAGAGATTGTAACTATAATCAACTGAGTGATGCAATTCAGGCTCTGCATCTCTCGCTGATTGTCCTAATTCTACAAGTTACCAACAAGCAAGTGTGGAGTTTTTAAATCTCAAAAATCAAATCTGAAAGAATAGTTAATACTGTATTAACATTCGTTGCTCTATTAAACAAATAGTAATCTATTCCTCTTTATTTCCATTATCAATCTGACAAACCGCAGACTGTAACAATTTGACAGATAACATAGCGATGTAACAGATACAGGCAGAAATGCAACATAAAATCAAAAATATAAGATGGAAAATTATGAGATAACATAAAAAAATTGACCAAAACAAACTTATCTTACTTTAAGAGCTCTAAATTCACATATATCTATCTAAGCATTATTAAACAGTAGCAGAAAACAATTTCAGCAGTTTAAAGAAACAGGTTGATTATGAGAGCATTGTAAGTTAAAAGTTAATAATCTCTAGCATCATCAAGTATATAGTACGGGTAATAAACTTGTAAAGCTCAGGCGTGACCTACCAGACAAGTCGAGTAGAGGCTTATAGATACACTCTGGATTGTGCAGCTGGGTCTCTAGTGTCGGCAGATGAAACAGTTGATCCAGAATCGCATCGATCGTCTTCTGGAAGACGAGGTCAACGTTCTGCCGAAGCTCCGAGAGAAACTGTACGGCACCGATGTCGAGATAGATTTCTGCCGCAGACGAGTGCTGTGAGCAAATAGCAGAAAGCTATTGAGAGAAAAGTTAATAGCTCTATATTTAATTTTATAAGTAGGGCGATTAAATTTTTTTTAATGGCAGCAGTGTAGTATGTAAAAACAATTTTTAAAAACATGAACTGTTTTTAATTGATACTTTAACATTGAGGACAGATTTAGTAGAAAGATTTTGAGAGAAAAGTTAATAGCTCAATATTTATATATCTAATTTAGTTTGCATTTTTATGTTGTCTTATTTTCCTCTCTTGTAATACTGCCACTTGTTTGGTGAATAAAGAGTATATTTAATTTTATACCTAAGACGATTACATTTTTTCATAATGGCCGCACTGCAGAATGCTTTAAAAACATGAATGGATTTTAATTTATATTTTAACTTTCAGGACAGATTTAGAAAATTAGTTAAAAGTGAAGCATCCTTCTGGATATTTCTTTGGACTTTAGTTTCAGTTCCAATGCCGACTGTTCATTAAGTATTTTTACTCTCATATATTCTATCATGTCCATAGTACTATATTTACCATTCTTCATATGGCCACAATTGAAAGTATATTTCTACTTACAATAATACAATAGTTTTCATTTTTAACTATCGATTTAACTCTAACATATGTCCGTATACTAATTCAACATCAAAACAAAGTACACTGATAATAAAACTCTACATTATACTTCTAAGCTGATTAGCTGGAGCCAGGGGCGATGTCGGTAAGATATTCGACCGTGAATCAGTATATGCGGGGTTCAAATTCTGGGCTTGCCCGTCACTGACATTGCTTTCGATTGAGGAAACTGATGTTAACAATAGCTTTTTTACTTTTTAAGAGCGAGAAACCTTCTTTAAGAGTAAGTCAAACCTTCGTCAGCCGCAGAATTAGGTCGAAAACTTCCTGTTGCTTCGGGGGAGACGGAAAGTTGAACCATCCGAGAAGTCGAGTGTGAAGATGTTTCTCCTGAACTAGATCAGCATCGCAGAGCAAATTGTATTCCAGCTTTGAGAGAATATTCTGCAGTGATCTTACTCTTATTTCCTCAACGCTGTGTCCTAGTAAACAATTGAGTAGCATAATTGCGCTATACTGAAGTAAAATTAATTCTAGTCATGCATCATATAACGTAAAATTGATTGTGCAAATTAAAGTACTTCTCTGACACATATTTGCAAGTGCGTCCTAGTAAACAATTTTGTACCAAAAAAATTTTTTAAATTAAATTACAAATAATGTAGTTTTAATTTATCTAATAAGAGCAAATTTATTTTATTTATCACAAGTTAGTCTATTTAATCAGTGAGTGCAACAGAGATCATATCATATATATTTATATATTTTATCATATATAGCATATATATTTGAATCTCCAATTTGACAGTATAATAAAAGAAATTATAGTGTATCAGTATTCTACTCTAAAGAGGAGTCTGACTCTAACAAAAATAATTCATATAATTTATCTATTTTAATTAGATTTAATTTTTAATGATTTAGTCTATTCATAGTATTCGATCATTGAGTGCAAGAGAGATCAAACCATAGAGCCTTTGCACACTGAACCAGTAATATGACAGCATAATAAAATTAACTATATATAGTTTACAAGTTGTATCCTCCTATCTATTATAAGAAGGATACAAAATCGGTTTCCATCCACTTAGTCCACAAGGGATACTACCCTAAGACAGTTTGGCTGCTTATCAGGCCAGCATGCTGTCAACTCTGTCATTCAATCAATACAAGTCACTAAGGCAAAACAGAATTTACTCCACTGTAGCGCAAATATTCCTGGGCTCCCCTGTCACTGACATCACTTTCAAGTGAGGAAACTGACGTTAACCTTAGCTTTACCAGGTTTTTTTACATCATCTGAGTTAAGCAGTTAGAGACATAACAAAGAGAAATACCAAGTTTGGCAAACAGCTTCTGAAGGCCAATTTCTTTCCCTTTATCGTCTGCCATAACTTCTGCAAATATCATAAAATGTGATATTATTGTAATTGTGAAATGAGTAAGTATCTTGAACCTATACTATAAACTCACTAGAGCTAAAAGAATCTACTGCAATGAATCCCCCGATCAACAGTTTCATTAGAAAATTTATTTTAAATATTTTATTTAAACTAAGAGTTTTCAGATGAGTTTAAAGTCATACGCACAAATCGTTTGATCTGACCAGAACTATAGTATTTCAACTGAGAACTAATTTTCGAAATTTTGGATTTTTAATGACTTTTGATCTTTTTAGATTTTTCTAATCAGTAAGACTTTCATACGACTTTCTAGATATTGAAATAAGTAGATATAAATAAATATATGCAGATACTATTACAGGTATTGTCATAAATGACAGTTGCACAACCTGCACTAAAAGTGTGGTGCTGCAAAAATCATATTCTCATTTCGATACGTAAGCTTACAATTGGTAATGTAGTAATACTCAAATTTAATGACAGCATATGTGTGGATAAATTTATTTTCCAAATTCATTCATTTTCTGCACTTAACAATGCACAATACAGCAACTGCAATGCTGTAATTGCTACTGCTGCACAAACTCAAGCATTACATTGCAACAGCTTAAAATTACTAGATTCTTCAAACACGTCATATTAAAGCTGATCACAAAATATCGCATGTAGTGCATCCAAAAATTATCAGAGAACGACAAAAATATTCAGTGCATTTAATATAAATTAAAATCTATTTCTATTCTATCTTTTGTATTTTGCATACACGTAGATATCGTTAGAAAATGCAAAAGAAATGGTGGTTGAAATGCTCAAAGTTGAAAGTTCATGTCTAGAGTTTAAGTCGATTTCTGAAATGATACTTCTTAGTTCAATTCATACTTTGCATTTAAATGATTAATTTATTCTTTCGTGTTTGTACTTCAATCGTAATCCGAACTACAGGATTACGGTTAGAGCTTACGATCATGGGTTGAGTTTTGCTGTAGATGATACGCATTGCATATTTTATATACTGTATTGCAGCTTGAATAAATTTTGAATTTCAAATTTCAATGTAATAGTAATATTAAAGAAATTAATATTAAAGAAATGAATAATATTGCAATATTAATAACTATATGAATAATATTGCAATATTACTAACTATATGAATGTCTCAATAGCGCAATGGTTAAGGGTGTATATAACGTCATGAACTTTTAAATGACAGACCCTAAGGTGAATCGAACCCTTGTGGGTTCGAATCCCGCCGCGCTGATCTGAGAGTAAAATCTCGGACATTCACCGGACTGGCTACACGGAAAATGTACTAAATTGCCTAACGGATTGAACATGTGGTGTTAAAAGTGATAGATATCAACATAGTTGATCGTTTCATTATAATGTGCGTTATTATTATATTATTATAACTACAAATCTTCAAGTTTCAACTTGTTTGTTTATATTTTAAAAATGTAAACATTGACAGAGTTTCCAATCTGTTCATTTTCATGTTTCGGTTTTGATGAGAACAGAAAAAATTAAATAACAAGAGAAATTTAGACGCTAAGTCGCTAACTGTAGTCTTGCTATTATACGGGAACAGATTGATTCAAGAATTCAGGATCCTTTGTGTTCAGTACTTGAAGAAAATTATATAGAAATAATTTCGACAGCCACATATAACTTTGCAACTCGATCTACATTGAAGTAATGTACGTGATCCTTGAGAGTAATTTCTATTTATAGGCAAAGTTAATGGCAGGGTATAAAAATAAAATTATAGGTCTTATTCATTACTGCGGGCTTAATGGTGCCAAATCTAAATCTAGTAAATTACAGTAGAACTTGAAGCAAATCAGATAAAAATAATTTCGACAGCCATAACTTTGCAACTCGATCTACATTGAAGTAATGTGACCCTTGAGTGTAATATCCTATTTATAATCAAAGTTAATGGCAGGGTATAAAAACAAAATTATGGGTCTTTATTACTTCAGGCTAAATGGTGCCAGAGCTAAATCTAGTAAAATGCAGTGGATTGATTTAAAAAGCAGAGTATAAATAAGTATTGAAGATCCTATTCGCGCCTTCCTTTCAATTTTATTACTAATGGACTTCTGTTGCTTTTTATTGATATCGATGTTATTCCTGAAAGAAACGTTAATTCATAAAAAAATGATTCTATAATTGAAATTATTAATATTCTCTAAAAAAATGTATGTTCATTTCTAGATTTAGTGACTGTACCAGTCCTTCAAACATAAACATACATTATTCTCGTTCTTAAATACCTCTGAACCTCCAGATATATGTTTGATATTATACTAAAGAATCGTTAAGCAGAGCATCTGTATATTATATTTTGACTAGATTAATTTAAGAACTAAAATTGGTATTAAGAATTGATTAAACTAGTTAATTCTGCCAGCAGATTTGGCAAATATTAGCCTCAAGGTTGAAAGAGCGATAGCTGTGCTTAAACTGATGCTGTAGCAGCTGATTGGGAATTATAGTGATGGATTACAAGCAATCAATAGATCCTAACAGTAAATATTACTAGAATTTCTTAATTTAAATGCAAATTTCTAAGATATATCTTTAGAAGTCTATTTTGCGCTAAAATAGAATTAATCCAGCGAATGCCATCGAATGCATAGTGTCCAAGTTGATGAAAAGTACCCTAAATGATATACGATAGTAACAGCGATTTTGTGGTCATTTGGATTAGGCTAGCGTTTAATTAAGATTATAGATCAAGTGTGGAGTTACTTTACTAGAGCTGTTGCATCTGATAATTCAAGATGTCTGCAGCGATGAAAGGTGCAGTGCCTCGTGGAGGACTTATAGTGCAGAGATTTCTGTTGCCTAATCTATGTCCTAATCGATTGGGTAGGTTAGGATGCATTAGGAGATCTATGTCTGATTATAAAGACTATCGTGAGCCGGTTTCTGAAAAGGTCACAGCCGTAGGGCTGACTGTAGTAGCAACTGTTGCAGGATATTTCGTGTACAAAACTTTGGCTAAAGAAAAGAGTTCCACGAAGAACATTGTTCATGCAACGGTAAGAGAAATATTTAGTTTTTTCTATGAATAAGACTATTATTACAGACTATTGTGGACATGCAGAGTTGCGCAATTTGCTGCGTTTTTGTATTTAAATTGTTTTCAACAAGTTTATCTGTAGTATTGCCACTAACTTCAAGTGTAGATCAAGTGATTGAGTAAATAAATATATTGTATCATAATTTTATTCAAATTTAACACTCTTGCACAATTCAGTGTTTATTTTTAAAATACTGTACACTACTTATGTAAATATTATAATGCAGTATATAATAAAATAAATTAAATAAATAAAAATAAATTAAATAAATTGACTTTAGATTTAGAGTAGCGCTATGCAAATAATAAAATTGAATGAAATTTTTCTCTTTAAAATATCTCATTGTTTCTGTTACGAAGGAATCAGGCAGCAGTACATCAAACGATAAGCCAGTAGTTAAACAGCAACTCAGTCCTAGAGAAATGAGATTTCTCAGTTTTGCAACGGTGGAATATGACGGCCAGATTTACATGACGCCTCAGGATTTTCTCGAGAGCGTGGCCGAAGATGTTCCAAGACGTGAGCGTCCTATTTTTATTTCTTGTATCTCTGTCTTAGTGCACTGCCTCTCTCTCTTTCTCTCTCTCTCTCTCTCTTTAACGCACTGCCCACTGGCAGGTCCATGGTATATAACACCTCTACTCTTCTCTGATTTCCTCTTAAGTCCACATCTCAGCCTGCCTCTGCCTCTTTTTCCTTCATTTCTGCCTTCTATGACCTCTTTTTAAGACATCATTTCTTATATAAAAAAGCTAATGTTAATTTATGTCAGTTTCCTCACTGAAAGCCTTACTTTAAGTGCCAATTTTCTATAATGATCATCCTATCATCGATATCATACAAACATTCTATATTACATGAAGAAAAATAATGCTCTACTACCAAATATCTCAGCTACATGGACAGAATTAATTTTACACTGTTTATGATATTAATACAATATTTCATTGTATAGAATAGGAAATACTGTTTGATTGTTTAAATATGATCTGTCTGTGCTATGTAGATATAATTAATTTGTGTTGCAGCTCGTGCAGCTAGGAAGCACTTAAGGCAGAGTGAAGTAGAGAAATACCTGAAGGCAACCCCGTCTCATAGTAAAAACTCTACGCGTCTCTTTAGAAACCTATTTGATAAGGGTGAGTTGATATGTAACTGTTACTTACACTTTAATTACTGCTTCTTACACCTCCATACTGTCAGAGATGATCTTGTTGTAATTCTAATTAGCGACCTGCTGTTTACCAGACAAGCATAGCACTAATATTGATGTCATCATCATCATACTCCCTTGAATCCCAGTTTAACCAGGGTCGGGATACGAATAGATTCTCAAATCCTCTCTGTCCTACACCACAACGTCAACCAATCCCCTATTTGAGACTTCCATTCGTTTAAATTTGTGTAGCAATTTCTGGAGCCTAAGCGCTCACCAACCTAATGCCCTTTCTGACAGTGGTATGAAACTAATATTGATGTCTAACCTAATAAATTATATTTTGTGGCTATATTATTGAAGTATTAACATAATATAAAATATTGAATCTTCTTATAGAGCTTCACATTTAATCATTTAAATAGTTTTTGAAGATTATTTACTATAATCACTCTTTCTCTTATTATATTCTTTACTTGATTTGAACTGAATTTATATTTAATAGATAACAGATGAATTTATATTTAACAGATTTGCATATGTTTGCAGAGAATTCTGCAGCTAAGGATATGAATAATATTCTTTAAAGGATATTGTTTATGATATTTTCTCATACCTTTCATGCATTTCATTTCTTTTGTATTGTGATAGTCTCAATCATAATGTTAACCGTAAGGTTAACTTTTTCATATAGAAACATTTAAGACATTTCTGATCGAATTTTTTAATCATTTGTTAGTAATTATATATATATATATATATATATATATATATATATATATAGGCTAATTTTTATATTTATTATTATCTTTTGAAATACTTATGTAATAATAATTTGTTCTTGTGTAACGTACAAACTGCATGAATGGATTCTGCTATTGGTCTTTACTGAAATAAAAATTGTGATAAATTTAAAACTTATTCATTTTGAAATTTCTGTTGCAGGAATAATTTCATACACAGAGTATCTTTTCCTGCTCTGCGTTATTACAAGTAAGTCGATATTTAATTATATTACGCTTCATAATTATATCACATCCTCCACTGATATTAATTTTACATACCATTCTTATGGACACATATCATAGGGCAGTTACAGATTAAGTTTTCTCATTTTACATTGAAGATGGTGTATATATTAAAAGTTTTTCTTGGCCTCATTTTCTATTTATATCAGCTGCACTTGACTCCTTTAGCATATACATTGAGTTAGACGAATGAAAAATCATTTCAGATGCTTTTATTTTCCAATTTAAGGGTTAAAGCAAAACTGCTATAATGATTTTTTCCGAATATGATGGTATCAAGATGTTGTTTCTTTCTAGTGAGCCTAAAATATGAGCTGAAATTATGTTATTCTGAACTGCAGTTTTTAACAATACTATGGACAAAGTTTTGAACTTTAATGTTGCATTATTTATTATGATAATAATTTATGTAATATTAGTTTTAGGCATATATTTTAATTTAAAGTCTTAACTGGAATTTCCAGCTAAATCAGCTTTACAATTTAAATCTTTCCTTGGATCTATCGTTAAATGAAGTATATTTGTATAAAATGGCGGTACACGTTTTAATTTATTTTCAGAGCCGAGATCAGGTTTCGAGATTGCATTCAATATGTTTGATACCGATGGGAACCAGAGAGTGGACAAAAAGGAATTTCTCGTGGTGCGTGGATTGGAATTTTCTAACATTATAAAATTCTGTTTGTTTAGAAAGATAATTAACATAAAGTAAAATATTCCTCTTCCATAGAATGAGATAATTTTTCTGATTTTAATTTAATATTTGCCGTATTATGCGCTTTAAAATAATTTGTTGATTTAGGGTAAAATTGTGTGCATCAGGCCCATGATGTGATAACCTGACTTTTCTCCTTTGATGATAAATAGATTTTTAGTTTGTAATGTTACTTTCAGTAATATAAATCTTGATTAGAAAATATTTTGAAGAAAAATGACTATTATCGTGTGCACAACAGTGTATTTTTTAAATGTTTGAATTGGATTTTTATTAACCATTTAACTCAAAGCCACCAATGTCCTGTGACAAATACTGTCTTCTATGATAACCACATCCCAGAATGTGGCAGGTGTTAAAAACAGAATTTTCTTTGATTGAATAGAGTTGGAAATTATATGATATTTATTGGCATCTGTTATTCAAGTAATTCATCGCATAAATAAAACTTGTAAATAACTTTGCCATCTCTCTCTTATTCTGTTGCTCTGTGTGTGAAGGTAATAGTTCTTATGACTGATTTTCCATTTTAGTCTTCGATTAGATCTGGATTGAGAAAATCATTTAACTAAAGATGTTCATACTGTCTAGAAAGACTGAGAGATAGAGAGAGAGACAGAAAGAGAGAGACAGAGACAGAGACCGAGAGAGAAAATAAGAGAAGAGAGAAAGAGAGAGACAGAAAGAGAGAGACAGAGACAGAGACCAAGAGAGAAAATAAGAGAAGAGAGAAAGAGAGAGACAGAGAAAGAGAGATACAGTGAAAGTACATATAAGTTGGAGACAAGATGATGTGTGGGGAAGGACTGTAATTTTGCCTGCATGCACTATTTAAGATCACACATTGTGCCTTACTTTATCGTGGACGTAATAATTTATCTCACCATGATGTTGTGTTAATGTAAGCCACCCCCTTTCCCATATGAGTTAGAATCTTGGCACGTTTTATACTGAAATTGATAATATTGATATTAGTAAATATCAATGATACTTAGAATTTAATACCGTAGTGCACCTTTTATATCTGTTCTATTATTTGTTTGAAAATGTATTAACTTTGCAGTCTTATTGAAGTTTTAAGACGTAATTAATTTTTAAAATAACTAATTACTTTAATTAGAAAAATTTAAAATTATTTATTTTTAAGTATTTTTTATAGTAATTTTTGTTAAATAATTATGATTCTTTATGCACGTATTTTTGTTTTAGGTTTGAGTAAAACTTATTTCTCCATGCAAAAAATAGTTCAAAAAAGATTAATAAAATTTAAGTTTTTGTTCTTTTCTCATTTTACTAAGCGCTGGTATTAGTTTATCTTATCTTGAATCAATAATTCATATTAAATAAAACCTCTCCTCTGCTAGTTTACTGTAGTAGATTGCCACTGTTTCACATGCGTGAGTTTGTTAGTGGGTAAGGCTACTGTCAGAGTGTTTGGCTGTCATTTATAAAAACGTTTTTAGCTGGAGCACCTCTTAGCATGCGGTTCATCTCATGGGGCAGCGGTTAACGAAGTGAGTTTTCTATATTTCTTACCGGGTGTCGCTACTTAATGTTTAGATACAGTTTCTTTCTAATCATGTGTTGACTGGATTTTAGTATTTGTTTGATATTGTTTGATACTTTACTGCACATAATAGAATAGATTACTGCAGTTTTGTTTTTCTCGCATGCTGCCGATTGGCTAGTTTTCGTCTTTCCTTATTTGGATTCATTGGAATTTTATATATACTATTTTCTATATATATATATATATATATATATATATATATATATATATATATATATATATATATATATACTATATTTATATATGTACTAGAGATTTGTTTTGCACTCTTGATATTAGTATTCTAATTAGTATTATAATGCTATTTGTATTTTTATAGCAGACATCTTAATTTGTATTGTAAGTACTCTGGGTTTCTTGGTTTCAGGTCGAATGATTTATGGTGATACACACACACACCCATATATATATATATATATATATATATACACTGTGAGTCAAAAAAAACATGTGCGCAGTCTTTCACCCATAACTTTAGTATTAGTGAACCGATTTTTTAAATTTTTGCATAGGTATAATCAGGAACACATTTGCTATAAAATAACGTTAAGTGACTCTGTTAATTATTATTTTTGCGTTGAAGCAGTGCTTGAAAATATGCGCGACTGAAAATATTCAGTTTAAGTAAATCAATCGCTACAGAATGTTTACAAATCCGTGGCTTAACAAAAAACGAAACAAGCAGTATTATACTGCTACTGTCAACTGTCAAAGCTTAATTATGCTCAAAGTGCCCTCCTTTAGCTGAAATACAAGCTCGGAGACGCTTGCGCCACTCATCTATTGCTTTATCAATGACAGATTGCTTCATGTCTTGCCAAACGTCCACCAGGCGTTGCTTCAACTCGTCCACGTTATTTATTTTCTTCTTTTCGGTGTAATTTCTTTAATAAGCAATCTGGCCCTCCCAGAATCCAGTTTTTTGTTGGAAATTCGGCAATCAACCAATGTGAGCCACAACCCTTTAAGAGGTACAAGTTTTTGTGAACTCTTAATCTGCTTTAGTAAACACCATTTTAAAATTTAAACAAAGACAGACTATGTTTGTAAAATCGTCTGTTATTGTTTAAAATATACCGGAATTGTCACAAAAACTAGATTTAAGATTGATACTTTTCTTCTACTTTATAATTCTGAAACAATTTTCAAAATCGGTTCACAAATGTCAAAGTTGTGGATGAAATACTGCGCACATGTTTTTTTATGACTCACAGTGTATATTATATAACACGTGACAAAAAAATAAATGTGAAATAAACATTATCAGAATCGAAATAGTTACATGCAGCTAAGTGCAAAAAGAAAGTGTGCATAAGTAGTTATTGATTATAAACTAGGCCATCATAGAGGTCATAGACCTGATTGTAGACTTTTGAAGGTGCGAATGCAAGAATGTTAAATCTAGGTGAATTTTTGGGCCAAACTGAAATTAATAAATTGTACGGTTTTGATAGAAAATTTATTATGTAGGGAACTTGGCAAACCAGAATCTTAAATAATCCCTAATTTAAAATAATTTATGACTTTCTTATTATTTATGTGTGATGTTTCGACCTGTTTATGGATGAGGTAAACCTAAGTTTTTTTCAGAATTTAATAAATCAGAAGTAAATAAATCTTTCTATCAAGGTTTTTATCAATGTTTTGCAATTTACCAAATATTGTAAGCGTTTCTTAAACAGTGTGTCTTTTAATTTTGCAAATAACCTGCGTTCTAATTTCTTAACGACAATATAGTTAATGGGAATAGTTTCTGTGCCTCTAACAAGACCTGAGACAGTGTGGTTAAATCAGAATAATGTGTGAATCTAACTATAATTCTCTGAGACAGTGTGGTTAAGTCAGTCTAACGTGTATTTTCTGACCATATTCTGCAGAGTGTGTGCCTCTAACATATTCTGATTTGCTTATTGCTTAGCAATCAGCCATGTATTCAGTACCACCACCTCTTGTTGCAGCTGAACGAAGGATGAGTTCTGAAAAGGTTGATAAAGCATGGGATGGGATGATGGAAATTTGTTTTTTCGCTTGCTGTGAGTTGTATTACGTCTGTTTCAGGCCACCCGACCTGCCAGCTAGCTGTGTCGTGTGTGTCTCCCAGCAACCTAGTGCCTTGTGTGTGAATTAAGAGCTTTGAATATTAACCCAGTTCTTTAGTGGTTAATCGTTCTGCTAAATTCTGACGCTTATGCATTTTGAGTACGAATGGTGTTTTTGTTGTAGCAAAACGTGTTTGCACTAAGAATAACTTGTTGAGTATACTAAGCTGGTTATATAGTATGTTTGTTAGTTGATTGGTTTTAGACGTGTTTGTGTATAAATTCTGACTATTTTGACGATGACTTGTATTGCTTTTGTAGCATATTACCATTGATGTAGTAATGTCAATACGCTGTTTTATATGTGCTCTTTCTATAATTTACACGTAGATATGTTAGTGGAGCAAAGCACCATCGTTTAATTCACGATTTCTAACAAGTAGTTTTTTGACTAGAACTACCTTTAATGTCATGATCTTAATTAACTACTTCTGAAGGTTTTCGCTAGAGTTTCACTGCTTTGGTAGGCCTAATGGCTTTTGGTGTCAGCTATTCGGTTATGCATAGCTATTTCTAGCGGCTTATATAGCAAAATCGTCTGCACCATTTAAGTTCCTTTTCTCGCAAAAGCACAGCTGCTATTTAAAACCAAAAGCCGTGGTAAAGGCTTCTGCAGCTGCTGAATAGCTTGTGCAGCAAGTAGCCTATGTCTTGTCTAGTAGTCTGTGTCACTGTCCACAGCTGATGCAGCAAGTAGCCTATGTCTTGTCTAGTAGTCTGTATCACTGTCCACAGCTGATGCAGCAAGTAGCCTATGTCTTGTCTAGTAGTCTGTGTCACTGTCCACAGCTGATGCAGCAAGTAGCCTGTGTCTTGTCTAGCAGTCTGTGTCACTGTCTGCAGCTGATGCAGCAAGTAGCCTGTGACATGTAACTGCTGTATACAGCTGATGCAGCTGTATTTGAATAAACTGAACGCTGCTGAAATAACTGCCACTGAGTCGATCGCTCGTGTCGCCTCTCGCTTCAGCTTCTGGAAGTTAATGGAAGAGAAAACTAAATCAGTATGATATTAATTACTATTGTTCTAGATGTAGTTATTTGAATTCTCTCTCAACGAGTGGACGAGCTAATAATAATAATAAAAAGCGTTGCTACAATTGACCACCGGTAGTTTTATGCTTGATTGTCATTTATTAACATATCTGATTTGTAGCCCAATGTAGTCCCATCATCGGCAATGTAACTCTTTAATAACTACTAAACGTATGAATAAAATGTATAAAGTATGAATAAACTAAGAAAGCATTTAAATTAAATCAGATGTTTTAAAGTAAGCCAGCTGATAATTGTAACGTGGCTGCGATTCAGCTCATAATTGTAATATTTCTGCAAATTGTATCTATTTCAACTCTTAGTGTTACGGGTTATATAAATTATTATATCTTGCAACCTCTACATCGATGCCTAATTTTTAGCTGTAGAACACTATGTGAATGCTATTTATTTGTGTCATTAACGCAATATCAAAATAAATTGTAGTCAGCTTAAATGATACAGACATAGGCTGTAAACTTGCGTCTCTATTTGTAAACATTTCATGCAGAGAAATTGTCTAACTATAATTAGTAAAAACTAATAGCTAATAATTTCCTGACGGTTTAAACGTTTGGTATTAAAAGTGATAGATATCAACATAGTTGATCATTTCACTATAATGCGTGTGTACTTTTTATAGAACGAAGCTAGTGTGACGAACTCGGTATGTTTATGTTAATAGAAAACTGTTCAGCACGATTTTGCTCTATTTTCACTCATTTCTCATGCACTTGAGTGTGGTTGATAGAGAAGTGAGCTTTTATATAAATTTAAAAAATATCTGACGATATTTTAAATTACTCTCTTTATTTCATAAAATTATGAAAAGCTGAAGATTTTTTAATTAACGGGTTATTTCACTTGGAAGTTCTATTAGGAAATCTATCGCAAGAATTTGAGTTCTTCCCGTCGCTGATGTGACTTTGGATTGCTAAAAACAGTTTATTGAACATCAGATGGTAGGCTGTCAAAATTTCTACTGTATGGCGGACTTGTTTAATTATACACGGGAAATTAAAGCTCACTGTATTATTTAGCGTATGCGTTAATCCTTATAGTTGCTTCACTTGTAAGGCAACTTAGCGTAGACAGTCCACCCGGTAGGCAGGTTAGAGGGCACTTCTCAACGATATGTTTCATGTTTGTGATTGGCCGCAGTCGCAAAGCGGTGAATCACAAATACATCAGCGAAACTCACTTTCTCTGCATCTACCATGACCCGTACGGAAACGATTCAAATGACACCAACTTCCTCTGCAGAGATTCATTCCTTGTAGCGCTTGAGACGGATCTTTTTCCAATCCAATCAATTCCAATCTTCGGATAGCTTTATTTGAATCACATCGGCCTTTGCTTTCCTATTAGCTGTTCCATAGGCAGTTGAAGACCTATATTTTCCATCTCTCTTTTCCATCCAGTGTCCATGAGCAGCGACCTGCGCTTAAACCACCTTTTCTTTGACTCCCTTTACTTTGGACTGGACTCCGGATTTTGGAATTTGCACCGTTTTTGGACCTTCTTTTTGCTCGCCGGCTTGATTTTTGTCTCAATAGTGCTCAATGTTGTCATTGATGACTGTAGCACTCTAATTATTGTTGTTGTTGTTGTTGTTGATCCTGAATCAGATGGTGGTTTCTAACAAAAAAGTTTATAAAGCTCACTGTGATGCTTAATTATTAATTCGTTAATTATAGTTTTCTGTAGTTTCTGTGTTTCGCTAATTTATATGGAGAAGAACTCTCAGCTTGCTATGACCAATCATGAGGTATACATTATGTTATTATGGGTGTTTAAATCTTTTTGTTATGTTTTTCTGCGATATACAATAGAGCTTTGCTCTTTTGCTGTGATCAATTCAATTCAATTTAGTAAGAACACAAAAATGGATCATTCAACCATGTAGAGGTTACATAAATAATATCTATCTATAAATATATATCATAAGTTCTACATCGATATTGTATACTTGTTATTATATACATGTATGATTTATTATATTTATTGAGTTTTTTTACAGTGTTTTATTTGATTTTTTATTAATATGTTTTATTTTATATGATTTATTATATTTTTTGAGTTTTATTACAACGCTAGATTGATTGTTTAGTCTTTTGTAGTTTAATTTCGATCTTGAGCTTTGCTTTCAATAATTAATCAATAATAAGTAGATAAGCCGCTTATCAAGAGATTATGTTGTTTAGTAGCTGTTAGTTTTATTTATCGTTCTCATTTTGTCTGCTTGTGGATTGATGCAGGATTAGCAATCCGATCAGCTCTCTAATAAGAGGCCTGAGAGATTAGACTCTATAGAGCAGCTGCAATCAGCAAGCGGCGACTAACCTAGATATTCTAGTGATGACTGAAGCGTTAAATGATATGAAAAATATTATGAACGCGATGTTGTAAATCAAGAAGTTGCGCAGATTTCAGATTTTCCACAGACACAGGGTTTTTAGGTCGCTGATAAGTAAAAGCTAAGGTTAACGTCATTTTTATCACTCGAAAGTGATGTCAGTGACGGGCGAGCCCAGGATTTGAACCCCGCACTTACTGATCCGAGTATCTTACCAACATGGCCACTGACTCCAGCCAGTAGATAGACTGAAGAGTTATTCTTCTTGCATTCTCTGTAGATAGTTTCGAGAATTAGTTAGATTTTTCTGTTAAAGTTGTCGGTTAGTAAGTTTAAGCCTTCTATATGACTTACGCATGCTATGGGTGCGATATTTACCTTTTATTTGATCTAATATCTTTTTAAAACTGTATTTGCCATTTAATTAATCTAGTATCGTTTTAAAACTGTGTTTTCCTTTTATTTAATCTAGTATCTTTTTTAATCTGTATTTGCCATTTATTTAATCTAATATCTTTTTAAAACGATGTCTGCCATTTATTTAATCTAATATCTTTTTAAAACGATGTCTGCCATTTATTTAATCTAATATCTTTTTAAGAAATGTAATATACTTCTCTATCCAGCTGTGTATCATCTCATCGACAGATATATGTGATTTTCTCAAGAACATGAAAATGTTTTGAGAAACTTGCTGAATATCGCTGTAGAAGAACTGCTGAATATTGTTCTCATATACATATATGAATAGCTCTGTCTGCAGAGCGTTAGGTTTCGTCATGAAATTCACTTAATTTTTACTGAATTTAATGAAAACTGCTGAAGGTTATGATCTCGTCGCAGTTATTATTTGTTAATAATGTTACAATTTACGTAGAACAATATTTAACTTTACATAGTTGCGATTGATTCGCTATTACCGCAAATCACCTCATTCACTATTCATCGTCTTATGCGTTGATATTTCCTGATTTATTTTTATGATTTTATTTGCTTCCATGACTGCAGAGGGACAATTCGACCTCTCAAGTGAACAACACAACTCTCACCGTTCATTTCTTCGGCTACAACGGCAAGGACGTCTTAAAATACGAGGACTTCCATAGGTAGGTGCTAAAGGTTTGCCTTCATCGCCACCAGCTGGAGCCAGTGGCGATGTCGTTAAGTTATTCGGCCGCAGATCAGTGTGCGGGGTTCAAATCCTGCGCTCGCCCGTCACTGACATTGCTTTCGAGTGAGGAAATTGACGCCAAAATTAGCTTTTTCACAACTGTCACTACAGATTTTTAAAAATTTCACTCGCTGAATTTACCGATTTTATTTAACTGGACATCAGGGAAGTTCATAGGTGGTCAATAAGTAATAGAAATTGATGTTTGATGACGATATTACCCGTTGCTGGAGCCAGTGGCGATGTCTGTAAGGTACTGGACCTCGGATCAGTATGTGCGGGGTTCACATTCTGGTCTAGTCATACGGAAAATGGACTAAATTGCCTAACGGTTTAACCATGTGGTATTAAAAGTGATAGATATCATGGTTGATCATTTCACTGTAATGCGTGTTTACTTTTTATAGTAATTTGTCTTTAACGACTCAGGTTTATGGAGAATCTGCAGACAAAAGTCCTACAGCTTGAGTTCAAATGAATTCTCTCGTGGATTGATTGATTGATTGATTAGACTTATGGAGAATCTGCAGACAGAGGTTCTTGAGCTAGAGTTAAATGAATTCTCTCGTGGATTGATTGATTGATTGATTGATTAGATTTATGGAGAATCTGCAGACAGAGGTTCTTGAGCTAGAGTTCAATGAATTCTCTCGTGGATTGACGACGATATCGGAGGAGGATTTTGCCAAAGTACTGCTGCGATATACGATGTTGTCCAAAGACAGGCACGAGGCGTATCTAGATAGACTGCGCAAACGAATTCCTCACGTACAGGTTTATCTCTCTCTCTCTCTTTCTCTCTCTATCTCTCTCTCTCTCGTTTTGTCCATTTCCTCTACAGCCTCTTGTGTTTTTCTTAAATTCTTATCTTTTTATGTCTTCCCTTTTTGTTGTTTTATTATATTATGGTTAAACTATCTGATTATGTAGACGAGTGTAGAATAGGCGATACAAGAAAATTCTTCAAGATAATCGGTTTAGAAGTAATGATAATTGTTTTAAAATTAATTGTCGCGGCTTATGATTAATAATTATTGTCGTTATATATTCAGTTGTAGAAAATTGTGTTACTAATAAAACAAGTATATGCTTGTTTGTATGAATTTGTACCGTTTGACTGATTGCTGAACGGTTTCATTTTGCTTGACGAAAGGCTCCGTAGTGATGACTAATTGTTGTTGTTGTTGTAGGGTATAAAATTTGAAGATTTCAAAGAGTTCTGTCAGTTTCTAAACAACCTCGACGACTTTACGCTCGCTATGCGCATGTACACCTACTCCAATCACCCCATATCTGAAGGTCTGGTAACTTCACTCCACTCGGTGTTATTTCATAAGAATTATATTAATCATCGTCATCATTATCATCTTCCTTTGAATCCCAGTTTAACTAGTTTAGTCTTAAATAGTTAGTTAGTTTAGTATCGTTTATTTCTCCAATCATCCCATATCAGATGTCTTGATGTCTGTTATCTCAACTTTATCTTGAGCCTGTTGTTATCTCAACTTTATCTTGAGCCTGTTGTTATCTCAACTTTATCTTGAGCCTGCTATGTCATGTTTCCAAGAATTCTAAATATTTGCGCGGATTTCGCGCTCACCTATTGGCTGGAGCCACCTGTGCCGGTTGAATGTCAGCCGGCGATATGGCGACGACATTGTTTTAATTTACGCGAGAAAATAACCGCCCGAGTCTCAGCAGATCTTCTCCATCACATGTAGCTGAAATCAGCTCAGATAACGAGCTAAATTTCGTTCATAATATGTACTTGCTACTTTCGACGACGATATCGTTCGGGGTGAAAGATATCTTCGCCGCAAAAAATGGTCTATTAGTTAGTTAGTTAGTTTAGTATCGTTTATTTGTTCATTACAGCGCAGATTATACAAACAATAGGAACGTGCATGTAGTTAGATAAACAAATAACAATACAAAAGAGGCTACCATAAAAGAGCCATAGCTCTGTTCGGTAGTATCATACATGTAATTGGTAGCTATAACGGAGTCTACTTGAGTTTGAAATACAAAAAAATTCTATTTCTATCTTCACTCCACTCGGTGTTATTTCATAAGAATTATATTCATCATCATCATCATTATCATCTTCCCTTGAATCCCAGTTTAACTAAGGTAGGGATACAGAATCTTTTGTAGCAATTTCAAAATTTTTCAATTACGGGTTCGTAAATTCTTAAGAATAAATTGAGTTCAGTTGAACTTATACGACCACTGGTTGTGAATAAACTGCAAATACATTACTGATTGATTTATTGGCTGACTAAATGACCGACTGACTGACTGACTGACTTATTGTCTGACTGACTGACTGCCGGCCTGACAAGTTGCCTGACTGACTCACTCACTCTCCCACTGACCGACCGACTGACTGACTGACTCACTCACTCGCTCACTCACTGACTCACTCATTCACTCACCCACTCACCCACTCACCCACTCACTCACTCACTCACTCACTTGTGTACAGTGGAGTTTCAGAGAGCGGTGAAGGCGTGTATTGGTAAGAGTCTCAACTCTCATCTCATCCACGTTGTCTTCCAGTTGTTTGACGTCGATGGTGACGGGCGGCTGAGCCATCACGAGTTCATCTCCGTAATGAAAGAGAGAGTTCATAGAGGAGCTAGGGTATGTCTGCGTGTCTGTCTCTGTTTATGTGTGTGTATGCGTGCTGTGTGTGTGCTTATAGAGAAAGGAGCCTTGGTATGTCTACGTGCTGTCTGTGTTTATGTGTGTGTATGCTTTCTGTGTGTGTGCTTATGTATGTGCTTGCGTTTCGTTGTGTTTATTTCATCGCATATGTATGTGATTGTCTGTGTATTGTGTATATGCGTGTTTTTGTGCGTCTGTGTGAATGTATTTGTGTATGTATCTGTTATGTATCTGGCTGGAGCCAGTGGCCAAGTCGGTAAGATAGTCGACCACGGATCAGTATGTGCGGGGTTCAAATCTTGGGCTCTTCCGTCACTGACATCGCTTTAGAGTGAGGAAACTGCAGTTAACATTAGCTTTAACTTTTTAGCTTTATGTACTGATATATTCGCGTAATCTGTTTCTCTGTTATGTAGGTGTTATTTAATTAATATGAAGCAGTGTTAGATGAGTGGTATAATGCAATGATGTGCATTATAAAAATTGCTGGATTAGATCTTAAGTCTCTAAAATTCCAAATGCTGGTTATAATCTAACCAAAGTGAATTTAATTTAAAAAATTCTGACCAGACTGCCAGATAAAATAGATCTATAAGATTTTTTTAAAAAGATTATTTTTTGTGTGCATTTAAATAGTTATTCTAATGCCATCAGTGTGTTTATATAGCATTCAATTTCTAACTATATTTTTTGTTGTGTTTATTAAATTGTTTTGGTTTCTTTTTTTACTCTTTTACAGAATAATAATATAATTTTATAGTTCTGTTTTATGGCTTTGTTATTTTATTGACCATTTTCAGCTATATTTTTACATTTGTCTGACTATGTTATGACAATCTTTTAGAATTTTGATTGTTTTACACCTATATTTTTATTGCTTTTTGTAGCCTATAAGACAAAGCCGATGGGACACATTCAGAAGCTGTGTTAGGAGTGAAATGAGAGCCACATGAGATTAGCTAGATTGCTTCTGACGTTGATGTTAAGTCAATTTTTATCTTTCATTCTTATTCCCGTTGTTAAGTAATTCTACTCATTCTGGTTGTAGCTCTGTACCCGTGTATATGTGTGTATGTATGTTTGTGTGTGTTTGTAAGTTTGTATGGGTACTGATTGTATCTGTGTATGTGTCTCGACGCTTCAGTGGTTGCTGTTATGAACTTTGTGTCGAGACTTTCGGAATTTAAGTCTTGGAGGTGCTGATTAATGAATTGATAGATATCATAACATTACGGTTAAACAAGAAAGGTTTCTCAGGGGATGACGCTCCTGCCCAGTAAATGTTAGTCGAAGCTGAGGAAGGCATAGGGGGCCCACCTCGTCATAAGCAGAATCCCTATAAGAATAATGGTATATCATGTTAGATGATTTAAAGATCCATTCGTGTGTGGACATGAAGAGGAAAATGGAAGATAGAGATGAGTGCAGGCGTTTATACTGTGGACCTGCCAGTAGGCAGTGCACTAAGAGAGCTGTATCATAAGGGATGAGAATGCAATAAATCGAGTACTTGTAAGTTTTTAGAAGAGGAAGGGGGTTATATCAAAAATAACGCTGTGAGGGAACAGTGATCATTATTATATCTGACCAATAGGTTCCTTAGATTTCATAGGTCTAACACCACTTCGGCAGTGATCTATGGAATGCTAGGCTACTTTTCTTTTTACTTCTAACCGCTACTGAATCTTTGTTAAGAGTGTGCTATACAATAAATTATTATCAATCGACTCGCATTTACGACGTTGTATGTACATGTATGTATGAATTTTGAACTCTCGATGTTGTAATCTTTTCATTTTCTCTCTTTTAGTCTGCGCTGACGAAGTTGCATATTGTTGTTTATGAATTCTACTGAAAACTGCTAAATCTCGAGTGTCAACGGTTTGCTTGTATTTATTATAATAACGTTGTTTATTCTTGTCATTCTGCTGCTTTTACGTGACGTTCAGTTACTGTTGACACAGTTTAATAAATGTTTTAAAGGAATTTCTGCAATTAAAGGAATTTTTAATAAAGGGAAAGCCTCGTGACGCAGTGGTAGAGAGCTCGACTCTTGAACGAGAGGTCGCGAGTTCGAGATTGTGTAGCGACGTGGGTTTTTCTCTTCCGAGGGGCGAATAAAAACCTAGCCGTGTACACTCGGTCGTGTCAGGCCGATGGATAGCGTACTTTAATGTTCCATTTCCAACCTAGTGCCCTCCGTGTCGACCCCGAATAGGGATTAACGGCTCGCCAAACAGAAGTTTTTTAAGGAATTTCTGCAAATTTAATGTGACCGTAGCATTCTAATTGTTGTTGCTGTTGTACTTGTTGTTTACGGCACTCTAGATCAAGATTTAATTTATTAAGCTTCACTCAATTTGGTTTTATCGCGGATGTTATACAGTGGTTTAAGTTGCGATATTGCAAAAATTCATTTGTTAATGTTCGATTTTAATCTATGTGTGTTTGTGTTTAAACTAATAGTCATACAAAACTGAATTCTTTTTGTGTGTGCTTTTTAGTTCTGGAAATTTCGTGTCAGTTCTTTAAATAAAATAAATTTATAAACAGTAATAAAACGTTCAAACCCTCGGAAGCCTGATTGAGTTTAGTAGTGTGATTGACTAATCTGGTCTTCTTCTACATCGTTTTTATTAATATTGCTATTAGGATATAATAATATTATTATTAGGATATCTATTCTGAATTCTTGCGAGTTACTATTTGGTTTCTTAATTGCTGTTCTATTTTTTGTTTAACCGTACATGTGTTTTATTTGTCTGCCTGTACGCCACATTGTATGCAGAAGTTACCACTATGTTAAAACTGAGTGTGTGTTTTTAGCTCAAATGCCATTGTTACGTTTCTCCTCCTCATAAACACGGTGCTATGATTTCGTTGTTTTTAGAAAGGTCGTAGTGTTTTTTTGTCTCTAGAAATTTTGAAGCCCCGGGTTTCTGTTCAAATCTGTGCGGCGTGTTTTAAGCCAACAGGCAGATTAACAGTATCTTATTCAAGTGTAAATACTTTTTTTGCCGAAAACATATCTTCTCTAACCCAAAATTATGATAACTGTTGGTTTATTGACGAACGCGGAGTAATTTTTGAAGGAATCTCTAAATTTTTAGAAATCAAAATATTATTTTTAGTACTTTTTTCTAATAATAAATTTAAAATAATGATGCTATGTTAAAGGGAGCAGCACAAGTTATTGGATTGAAATTTGAATCAGTTATTAGGTTTATGAGTTGAATATTTACAAAATTTTCAAACACAAATAATTTAAGTGACTTAATGTTGTTGGTAACTATAAGTCAGGTTTTATGTTAACAAATTTGCATTTTGCCACTTGTTAGTTTACAACTTTTAAATTAATTATTGGACGCCTTTTAGTACGAGAGCCCTATCAAATTAGACGTTTCGTCTCTATATTGAAGAGTGAATTCTGGCTTTCTTATTTACGCAACTGTACTGACTGGCAATACAGTATAATCTGATTAGCTTTACAGTTAATGATTTCAAATAATTTTTACCGTAAACTGCTTTATTTGTTTATCTCGTCGCAAATAAAAGTAAAAACAAAAATGCTTAACAAACAAGTAAATAAGATAAATAGGGTTAAAATGACTTTTACTCTATTTTACTGTAGATTAATATAAAATCTAATTTAGACTTCTTGGGAATTTATTTTAATTGCACACTACAAGTCTCACGATTAGAGATTTAAATTAGGTCTAATTATTTAAACAGTTTTATAACTTAATAAAAAATATCGAGGAAGGTAATCAGAAACTACCTCAAACTCTGTATTTTATGTCTTAATAATGTCTTTGTTTTAAAATTCATACGTTGCCTTTGTTGGCTATTGCAATAATTTAAAAAATGTAAAATTGAAGTTAAAAAAATGTCTTAAACCTGTTGATCGATGGAGCGCTCTAAGGCGTGAGGCTCTCAGTAAGAAATGCCCATTAGACTTATCGCAATGCCGAACATTTGAGAATGCGAACACATATTATTCTTCTTTCTGGGTCAATATGTAATCATGTAATATGTAATCATGTAATATGTAATCATGTAATAGGGCAATGTAATCATGCAATATGTAATCAGTTATTTTTAATGCTGATGGATTTTAAAATTCTTATGTTGTTGATCGTTTTGTACACTATCAACAGGTACAAGCGTAATCAATGGATCAATTTGTAATCAATCAATTAATCAATCAATCAATTGTTATCAATCGCTATTAATAGGTACCTACCTGCTAGCTAATATCAGTATAGGCCTATGCAGTATAGGCCTATCCAGTGTAGGCCTATGCAGTATAGGCATATGCAGTGTAGCCCTATTCATTATAATCCTATGCAGTATAGGCCTAAGCAGAGTAGGCCTATGCTGTATGGGCCTATGCAGTATAGGCTTATGCAGTATAGGCCTATGCAGTATAGGCCTATGTAGTATAGGACTATGCAGAGTAGGCCTATGCTGTGTAGGCCTATGCAGTATAGACTTTTGCAGTATAGGCCTATACAGTAAAGGCCTATTCTATGGCGTTGAGGGTCTGATGCCTACCTGACTATATAACGTTGTTATTTGATGTGATTTATTTCTGGTTTATTTTAGTTCTGATCTCAGTGCAAGCATTGTATTTATTATACGTGCATTTAATGCTCATTTAACGCCTAAGTATGGTTTCTCTATCATCTGCGTGCATCTTGTATTCTGTGCTTAACAAATATGGTCTTGGTCTTCCTCTACTTCCTTTCACGTCTAATATATATAAATATATAATTATATATATATATATATATATATATATATATATATATATATATATATATATATATATATATATATATATATATGATATTTAGATAATTTATGCTACATTTACATGTCGTTATTGTTTCATCGTATCCGTCTGGACTTTTACAATATTTATTTCTGTTTTTCAGTGTTTTCTGCATCTGTAATGTGTAGTTAATGTTTCAGATATTTATTATTAATTAAAATATAGTACAATATCTATAATAGTGCATATGATTTGTTTATATAATTTATTTCTGGTGTTATGCCAGTAAGAGTTTCTGTTATTTATTAGTTTATAGTTTTTGCATTGCCAATGAGAAAAATTGCAATTCATCACTCTATGGTATTTAATGATCTGTTTGCAGTAGCAATAAGAAACATGTAATGCCTAATATGTTACTCTTTTGCTATATAATATTATTATTTTGTTTGCTATATTCACGTACGTATGACTTGCAGCATGTGAAATTATCTTCGCTGTCCAAATAATCCTACCAAATCAAATGTTAAACAATTAATTTCGTTTAGTGATTATAATACAGTAAACATATTATAAAAAACTATTAGAATAACTTTCGCTCGCTATTTGTAGCTAACGTTGATCATTTAGCTCCGCTAACTATCATAATTATATATAATATAATTATATATATATATATATATATATATATATATATATATATATATAATTGTATTATATATAAGTTACTTTTGTTTCTATTGATCATTCCGTGCAAGCCTGTCTTTGTTGGCTATAGTTTCTCTCTGTTCAGTGTTTTTATTTTACTAGATTGTAATCTGGAAACTGCATGTTCTCGTTGAGCGGTTTTACCTCGGGGCCATTGATTGACGAGTGTGGGATTTTCTCTTTACGGCCGTTTCCTCTTCCTATGATCTATCGCTCGTGTTTCTGACCTGTAGAGATTTTGCAACTACACAGGCTGTGGCATTTTTACAGTTTTTTAAGTTATATGATAGAAGTTGCCTGGAACATCTTTGCCTAATTCAGTAGTTGCAGAGTTCAAATCCAGTGCTCTCCCCATCACTGACATGCTGTCGAACGTGTAACTAACGTCAAGGTCAGAAGCACAAGGCTTCTCTTCAGGATGACTCGAAACTCTCGAGCTACCGTAGATACCGTAGCACTAAGATTATGTTATTGTTGATTGTTGTTATGTTACTGTTGCTTAACTCTGCAGTTAAGCTCTGAGTTCTACTAAGGTAGAATGTCTTATAGCATAGGGGTAACGTCATGAAGTTTTAAATGACAGATCCTGAGGTGAAAATTGAACTCTCGTGGGTTCGGATCACAGCCGCGCTGATCTGAGAGTAAAATCTCGGACATTCACTGGACTGATTGTACGGAAAATGGAATATACTGCCGAACGGTTTAAACATGTAGTATTACAAGTGATAGATATCAAAATAGTTGATCATTTTACTATAATGCGTGTCTGGCTGGAGCCATTGGCGAAGTCGGTAAGATACTTGACCGCGGATCAGTAGGTGCGTGGTTCTAATCCTGGGCTCGCCCGTCACTGACTTCGCTTTCGAGTGAGGAAACTAACGTTAACCTTAGCTTTACCAGCTTTTACTTTACTTTTAAGGTAATTTCTCATGGCGCTAAGTGACGTTAAACTCAACTTTGGCTATAATTGCTAATATCGGCGCACGCGCTGTACGTGTGTTTACACGCGTGTGCCTACCTGTGCGTCACGTGATCTACAGTGCTTCACTTGCTCAGTGGACGAGGAAAGGGACGTGAAAATGTTACCGAACTCTACGATAATTTCATTTTAATACTCTAATAACTTTTGGTCTGTGTGATATTTGCCTTTTCGTCTATTCTGCTCATCAAAACTTTTCGTTGTTTTACTGACTTCTCTTCATTATTATGCGTCAGTTTGTTTATATCTATGTTTTAAGTGTTTAATTAAATTTGTCGACTGGTAAGTTTTTAGTTAAATCGTGTATTTGTTTCATTCTATTTCGGTGTTTTGTAGTTCAGTAAACATTTCAAAAGAGAAAAATAGCACTGACATTATCAGTTAGGACTTCTGTTCTCTCTCGAAAGGGGACTTCATATATTTTTCAGATTTCTTTACCATTTCTAGATTTGATTCGAGAAAAGTGAAATAAGACCAGCCAAATGCACAGCATGCATCGTAAGAGTCGGTTGACGCTGAGAGTGAAAAATGTTACGTGTTTCAATCAACTTTTCAGCAATTAATTATAAATTAATGACCAATCAATGATCAGTCAATGCAGATTTAGCGTTAATTTCCTCACCCGAAGGAGATGAAGGATAAATAGAAGTTTTTAAATTACAGCATAATATTAATCGCTTTTCTAACGAATGTTTTTTATTATTGGAACTGAATTTCAAAGAACTTTTTCGCAGTTTATATGAAATCTATGTACTCTTGATAGCGATACCTCTTATCTCTTAGTATGTACGTCGTCATCGTCGTACGTCGTCGTTTAGGTATGAAATGTAAAATAAGAAAAATTGTTTTCAATCATGTTGACGTGTATTTATACGGCTCTCTCGTGTTATTTTAACACAACGGTATACAAATCATCGATTGTTAATGTTTACATTGTTACAGTTCAAAAGTGTTACTGTAGGGGCCGGTAGACTGAGTCGTTAGTCCTATATTTGCTAAAATAGAACTGCAGGCTTGAAGACCCTTCAGTAAACTGGCAGTTAGCGTCATTACTCAATAGATAGACTTACGAATTTACGGACTTCGCACATTTTGGACTGCCTACCTGCTAATCTATCATAAAATTTATTTCTAAAAACTAAATAGAAATGTGATCCTGAGGTGCTGATGTCAAACGCGATGTAATGCGTTGATACGCTCCAATTTTAATATTTAAATTAGAGAAAGGCATTAGTAATTTCTAGCGTTCGGTTATAGTCTTATTCCCTTCTCGAATTTAAATCTTGCTTCTTTAAGTAGCATAGTCAGGTCTTGCTTTATAATTCTGAAAGAGCCGTTCTGTGCAAAATGTCACAATATCATTAAATGAGCAACGAAAGATGCAAGCAGCCTAGTTGCCAAGGGCCATACACGGTGTAACCGCTAGACCAATATCAGTCTTGAATACGAGCAATCAATTGCTCTACTAAATGGTAATCACCGCCAAGTGATTATGGATCTTCCTACTCCACTACTGCTTTAGTCTCCCTTTACGAACGCTTACAGTTGAATTTTGTAATTGATTTAAACAGTGTCCGGTAGAAGTTCGTAAATGAAAGCCACTCGGTCTGTAGCTGATCCTATTCTTAAGCTCAACTTGGCTTTATAACTGATGAATAAATGACTGAACCGGTCTTCGTGACTGCTTTACAAGTCGCTGCTGTTAACTTATCCTCTCTATACTTAAGACTGTCTTTGCCGTACTCAGTACGAAGTGGCATATAGCACAAATAGATGATTAACATTTCTGGCATTTCATGCTCAAACGTGCCGGGGTTTGCTGGAGTTATTCCTTGACGGCCTACGAGTTGAACCCAGGCCACTGACGTCAAAGGCGAGCGCCTTAACCACGTGACTGAACCCTAGCGGCATTGTATGACCCAGCAAGAGAGAGTGATAGATGTGTAAGTCAAGATAGTGCTTGAGTGTTGGTTGTCGTTGGCTGGCCCTTGTCGAAACTGAAGAAACAGAATGACATCGGAATTAAAAGCCTTGCGCGGGCCCTTTTATGAAACATTAGTTATTTATATTTCAAAACTACAACGCATCATCTTCCCTTGAATCACAGTTAAACTAAGATCGGGATACGAATAGACCTTCTCCACTCATCTCTGTCACATACCATATCAATGATCAATCCCCTATTTTTCCAGTCGTTTTGAAAACCTTTGTTGCAATTTCTGGAGCCTAGGCGATCACCAACCGAATGCCCTTTCTGACGTTGGTTTGAATCTAAGTGCTTTCGTCGCATTCTACGACACGTTCAGTCGCCGCTTGATCTATTCTTCAAACGTCCCGGACATAACTCGGGTAAATAACTAATTAAAATAAATGGTTTAAATTTTAGCTCAAAGAAATACAATGTTAGATTCTGCTTTTACTTCAGTTTGTCGGGGACCATTCATTCGCCGCGGCCCACGGGTTAGCAACCATTAGATTCTGTACTTAGTAGCCTACGTATGGAGAACGTATTTGAGATAGTCAACCGTACCCTTGTAGGCGTGCATGCCTAAGAAAAATTAGTCAACAAAATAACTAAAAGTTAGCTTCAGGCTGCTCATTTTAGCGAAGACAGGGCTATTCTATTGCAGCCAAGATTTGAAACTTACTTTGCTGTAGGCAGTATAAAGCTGCGTTTTAAAACACACACGTATATGAAGACCTACATGCAATATTTCTTTAGAAATATTTACTAATTTGTAAGTTAAAATATCTAGATATTTACAATTCTCTATTGAGATTATTACTAAATGTTTTGTTTCTATGCAAATAATTTGGTACGTATTTAATTTTGCTATTTTGTTTTTATTAATTTCTATTTTTATTGATTAAAAAGTATGCACAATGACAATTATTACTCAGCACTGATCAATTCAAAGTAATTCCAGCCACCCGCTCAATACGCAGTTTTCGTGTTGCCTTAGTGGTCATGGTAACCATTGGTAAGTACCTGAAAAATTGTCCTAAAAAATTAAATACCTAACAACTATTACGAAACTATTAAAATTACATCATTTAGAAAACTGTTAAAATTACATCATTTAGAAAACTATTAAAATTACACATTTAGAAAACTATTAAAATTACATAATTTAGAAAACTATTAAAATTACATCGTAAATCATCATCATCATCATAATTATCATCCCTTGAATCTCAGTTTAGGATCGAGATACGAAAACAAACTTTTCCATTCGTTTTAGACAATTTTGTAGCAATTTCTGGCGCCTTGGCGCTCGCCAACCGAAAGCCTGTTTTGACATTGATTTGGATCTTACTGCTTTGTCGCCTTTTTCAACACGTGCAATCCACGATTGGCCTATTCTTCAGCAACTCAGACACAACTCGGATAAACCTAAATAATAAAAATTTTAAATATCAATTATGAGAGTAGCTATCAAATGCAGCAAATGAAATCGAGCAAATATTCAAAATACAATACAACAAAACCACCACCAACATTTTACTGCACCTGCATATAAAAGTAAAAAGTAAACACGCATTATAGTGAAATGATCAACTATGTTGATATCTATCACTTTTAATACCACATGTTTAAACCGTTACGCAATTTAGACCATTCTCCGTTTAACCAGTCCAGTGAATGTCCGAGATTTTAGTCTCAGATCAGCGCGGCTGGGAATCGAGCTCACGTGGGTTCTACTCACCTCAGGATGTATCATTTAAAACTTACGACGTTACCACTATACGCTATTGAGACATATAGCAGTGCATACTGTGATAACATACTAGTAATCTAGTACTACTTGTGGCTGTCGATCAACGAAGCTATTGAGAGAGTGAGGGCAGTAAAACAGGGGTGCCACAACGTGTGCATTTTAAACAAATCTCTCATTCATTCATTCATTCATTCATTCAATCAGTCAATCATTCATTCATATATTATACTGCTAAAGAGAGATGAAACTGACGTAAACATTGGCTTTACGGCTTGCAAAAGCTTCTGAAGCTGATCAAATACATTTGCTGCTTTGGATGTATCTGCTAAAAATCACAGAATGGCATCACTAGCTGCGTGTCAGCTGTTTGGCTGAGAGCCCCAGACGTCAATTGTCAGCTAGTGTAAGCCAATGTATGCATTGCTGCTCTGTAAGAACCCAATGTCACCACTTTAAGATTAAATATATTACAGTTAGCTATAGTATCTGAATCACCTGCTAGCGTCGATTTACTTTTAAACGTAATCCGATTATGGAATTTGATAGGCATAATCGGTAACTGTACAAACATATCTATTAAATAATATTATGCATATACTTCGTCATAGGGCTTGCACGTGTCTAGTATTATTATATCATGCTTTGCAATAAGGCCTGCATTTTAATGGTATTACACTATTAATTCCACTGGCTGGACCCAGTGGCGAAGTCGGTAAGATATTCCACCGAGGATCAGTTTGTGCGGGGTTCCAATCCTGGGCTTTCCCGTAACTGATATCGCTTTCGAGTGAGGAAACTAACGTTAACCTTAGCTTTACCAGCTTTTTAAACAGGGCCTATTAAACAAGTTTTAGAAACAAGTTTATGAAACTAAGCCTTGAAGATAGTTTCTTTATTTTCTGCTTGAAAATATTGTCTGCATTAATATCATTACACAGTTATTTAGTTTGTAAACGAATCAATAGGCAGTTGGCTTTGATAAATTTAATTTCTGGATTATAGGCGTACGTTAAGAGATAATTCACTGAAATAAAATTTTCATTATGGATGATTTTGAACGACTGATATGAAGTGAATGGAGGAGTACGACTAAATTATAATCATTTACGACCTCGGTCATCTCTCTGCAGCTTTATAGTACAGATGGGATCTACAAGTAGCGCTAACAAAGGTACGTAATATTGTACGGCTGTTAAAAAATGAACTCTTAATAATGTTGTGCGACAATAGCAATATTGTACGCATGCATAATCGCACTATTCAGTGGTTTCCCCGTGTTGTTTCCGAGACGCTGAAGAATAGGCCAACCGTTAACTGCAAAAGGTGGTGACTAAAGAAGAACTGAATAAGGCAACGAGAAGGCATTGCAGAGTTCATACTTTTCTCAAGATTTAGGTTGCTTATGATGATAACACAGAGCCTTTTGCGAAAGGATGAGCTAGTTATCTATGGTGTGCTCTTTATGGAGCGTGAAAGCAGACTGTGAGTGAGAGGTACTGTGGGTTCTGAGGTGATTTCTTTTATTAAAATGGAAACCTATCGACTATTATAATGATAGGGCTAAATTTAACTCAATCAGTAGTCTGCTTATTATTATTACTATTACTATGATTATTATAATTTATTTAAATTTTTATTTTGTTTAATGCCCTAGGCTGTATAGGGCTTAGGCTAAGATTATTATTATTTTATTATTATTATTTGTTTATTTATTTAATAATTTATTATTACTATTATTTATTATAATTATAATAATAATAATAATCATTATAATAATAATAACAATAATAATAATTATTATTATTATTACTAATAATATTACTGCTATTGTTACTGTTGTGTTTTTGTTTCTGTTATTATTAGTATTATTATTATTACTATTATTAATATTATTATTATTATTATTAGAGTAGTAGTAGTAGTAGTAGTAGTAGTAGTAGTAGTAGTAGTAGTAGTAGTAGTAGTAGTAGTAGTAGTAGTAGTAGTAGTAGTAGTAGTAGTAGTAGTAGTAGTAGTAGTAGTAGTAGTAGTAGTAGTAGTAGTAGTAGTAGTAGTAGTAGTAGTAGTAGTAGTAGTAGTAGTAGTAGTAGTAGTAGTAGTAGTAGTAGTAGTAGTAGTAGTAGTAGTAGTAGTAGTAGTAGTAGTAGTAGTAGAAGTAGTAGTAGTAGTAGTAGTAGTATTACTATTATTACTACTACTATTATCATTATTATTACAGTTTTATGTGTAGACTACTTATTCCTAGTAGGCCTATATGATGTTAACAAGGCGCTTTAGCATCGCACTGTGTTTAGTGCAGAACTATTAATTATGATCAAGACTTGCTATGCATCACTGTACCAATTGATTCAACTTCTTAGAGTTGTAAACGAGAAGTGTGATAGTATTTGATATACTAGAGTCTCTCGTCAGTTATAGATCTCTTTGTTCAGTGTGCTACCACTAGTTTTTATTTGTCTCAAATCTCAGACGGTTTGTTCCCTTCAGTTCCCCACTTTTGTTCGCATCAATTCCCCAATTTTGTTATCATTGATTCCGCACTTTTGTTGCCTTCAAATCCCCAATTTTGTCCGCATTAATTCCCTACTTTTGGTCACATTACATCCCCACTTTTGTTCACTCCAAATGCCCACTTTTGTTCGCATCAATCCCCCACTTTTGTTTACATTACATCACCACTTTTGTTCCCTCCAAATCCCCACTTTTGTTCGCATCAATTCCCCACTTTTGTTCAGATTATTTCGCCGCTTTTGTTCGCATAAATTCCTAATTCTTTTCATCAATTCCCAACTTTTGTTCACATTAAATCCCCACTTTTGTTCGCTAAAAATCCCACTTTTGTTCACATCCGATCACCAGTTTGTTTGCATGAAATCGCTTGCTCTTAAAGTAGTCTTGTTTGCACGAAAGAACGTGCTAGATAAATAAAAAATATTAGAAACACGTACAAGGTTATTTTAACTTATCGATTAGATTTTAATTATTTAAAGTTAAAATCGATTGAGACAACTCACTAACGTTAGTTGACTGTGCTTTAAATTCTAGATGAAAGTTGCTTTATTATCTAGGGAGTGTACAAAATAATAATTATACATGTATACTCACTGTGATTTTCATAGACTCGATTAAGACAATACAAACACAAATGTTCAACAAATATTCAGACAAATACAAAAGTACAAATATTTCAGTTTAACAAAACTGAAATATTTGTACTTTGGACGTATTAGCTTTTTATTTATAGTTTTATACGTATTGCAGAATGCATGCGATTACAAATTGTTTTCTTATGTCCCAGATTTTGTGTTGTTCGTGTTTTTTTCGCTCTTTGATTAATCATAAACTTTTTATTTTTACAATGCGCATAGCAGCTTCGATTGATAAAGTTGCTAAACTTTGACTGAACGAGTGTGACATACGCTAAGACGAAGAAGAAGATTTATGAACAGTCTTTGAATAACTCAGGTGTCATTGCTGATTTTAATAGGATTCGAACCCAGATTTCGTGATTCTTAGGCTCACTCTCTTTCATTGTGATAAATTCCTCTCCTTCAATGCATTGCTTATGTTATTTTTTAGCAATCAACCATTTTTAAAATAGTATGAAATAGTATGAATATGGTATGTATAATTGGGCCTAATTGAAATAATGGCGAATTCATTTTCGTTATCTTCTCGATTTCAGCGGAACAACTATATTAAATTAAATTATTTAATATGTCACGAAACCAATAATAATTATTCGTGAAAATTTGGGAATAAAATCGTGGGCTATTGATTTTTGGGAACCACATTGCGCGGCCGCACAATGATTAGTTTTCCCTCAGAAGCTTGATGTTTGCGTGCGTAGTTTTCGTCGAAGTCAATGTTTCTCTAAATAATTAATCTCCTCGAGAGCTATGTGTAGCATAGTATACTGTGGATGTGGCATACTGTGTAATATGAACTGAGCACATATTTAATTTTTGTGATGGATATTGTTCATTTTTTCAACAGCGTACTTTAAAAATCGAATCTCCGCTAATTGTTCAGAGTTAGGTGGAGGATTAATTAGTTATTTAGATACTCTCCTATTTCTAATCATACCGTATAATACACATGACACTGTATTGTGTTTATCCGTGTGTCCGGGTTGCTGAAGAATAGACCAACCATGTACTGCACGTGTCGTAAAAGGCGACAAACTCTAAGATCGAAACCAACATAAGAAAGGGCATTCGGTTGGTGAGTGCATAGTCTCCGGAAGTTGCTGCAAAATTTTCTAAAAAGAATACAAAATTTAACGTCTATAATCTATTCTCATCTTGACCCCAGCTAAACTCGAATCACGGGAGATGATGACGATGATGATGATGACCGTATAATTACATCTACGTAGATAAACAAATAATATTAAAGTAAGCAAGCCGTTTAACTATTATATAATTAATAAAACATAGCTTTTAGCTTTGAATGTGTTGCAATACGTGAGTTTTTTTCGGATTCCTGAGGGACCTTGCTGCCTGTAGACGACCTATTAGAGAAAAATATTATTATTATTAAAAAAATTATATTATTTTTATTGTTATTTTATTTATTTTTATTTTATTTGTTATTTTTTAGAGAAATAAATATTCTTTGAGATGATTGAACACTCTCGTGACTAACTTGCAAATGGATTTTTTAAAATTTAAACTATAATTTCTCTCTTCTTACTTTTACCTGGACCCTTATTCCGGATTTACGGATTATTTTAATTACGGATTGTATCATCTCATCATCGTGCATCGTTATCTAAATAATATTTCTATGCGATGCCGCAGCCGATATGAACGGATCACGTGACTCTAGTTGTCATGACAACTGTATTGATCGAGAGAGAGCCTACGCTGGAGATAGGCCGCACGACATGCTGGTTGTCATGGAGATATCCGACTACACGTCACCGGAAGTCCTGCAATGGATTCAGCACCGGATTACGTGTGGGAAATCCGAGGGAGGAGCTGAACTGCTAGTTACTGTTGTCAGGGACGACGTACGAGGGGTGCGTAGTGTGTTATATTTTAGAGGTACGCTATGCTGCTAGTTCCGGTTGTGAGTCCTACACAGTTGGTAAAGCTAGTGTTAACGTCAGTTTCCTCACTCGAAGCGATGTCAGTGACGGGTGAGCCCAGAATTTGAACCCCGCACTTACTGATACGCGGTCGAGTATCTTACCAACATCGCCACTGACTCCAGCCACTGACAGTTGAGGAAATAGATTAACGTGAGAGACGAACAAAGTGGATATTAGACAGAAGGGTTGAGTTACATTCATGTAATTTGTCTATTTCAGTATTAGCTGTAAAGCCACTGTTAACCTCAGTCAGGTTCCGCTCTCGAAAGCGATATCAGTGACGGCGAGCCCAGGATTTGAACCCACAAATACTGATCCGCGGTCGAATATCTTGCTGAGATCGTTGCTTTTAATTTTGAGGCTTCTTGCAATCTATTGCACTGCAGATTTCACTTTTCATATAGAGCTTGAGAGATTCATTTATACATGTAAATGCGGGTTTTTAGACGATATCAACTCGAGTTCCATAGATTTTCGAGGACAGTTGTCACGATATAGGGTTCAACCTCTCCCTGATGAAGATTTGGAAATGCTGGTCTCAAAATGATGTTCATTTGTGAAATGTAGTTTACTAAAGTCTAAAGGCAGGATTTTAAGTAGAACATTCAATTCTGAACCGGTCCTTTAGTCAAAGACGGAGAGAATTAATTTATAATGTACATGTACATGTATATATCGAGCTGCTTTTAGCATAGGCATACGTAATATAGGCAATCACGTGATCTCTCTTGAAAAGATGTATTGAAGGGCCGCAATATGAAAACAATTCAATGAAAATCAAACCTCGTTAAAGCTAGTGTCGATAGTATTGCGTATCAAGCCTGCAGCGCATTGTGTCAAATCCATGGTATCGAATTGTTTAACTATTTACTTGCAAAGTATTATATCAGAGAAATTCTATAAAATTATAATAATTATTGACTCGTTTAGCAGTGGAGACATCGTTTTAGTTTTAGTTCATGACAATATCAAGCGATGAATTTGACTATGCGGCTGAGATCAGCTTGCACCTTTTATTTCACCAAAATAAGTAATTACGCGTATATAAAGCATAGTAACTAATTACATGTATAATTGCACAATACAAAAAAACAAATTGTCATCGCGTTGAACGAAACCAACGTGATACTGGGTACGAAACGAAAAGAAAATGAAAATTAACAAATGTGTGCCTGAAGATATTGTAGCTGCAGAAAAATATAAGGACTCCATATTTTCTAAGAATCTGAACGTCAGCTTTCGGTTTGAAAGTGGCTTATATTATTAATTTTAATATATTGCGTTCCTTTGTGTAAATAATTATGTTGCGTACTTACAGTACAATACAATAAAACACAATATAGTATAATACAGTACAATCAATTTCATTGATTGATTGAATTATATTTACTTAATATCGCAGGTAACGACTTTGTATCTAGGGGCTGATGAAGGTAGGTATTTGAGAGTAGCTGAATATATGAAGATGAAGAAAATGCACAAAAGTGGAACACTAAAACAATTTCGGGTGGAGGACAAACATCATTTCATTCCTGAAGGTTTATTGATAAAAGCTGATAACGCTAATGTTAACGTCCGTTTCCTCACTCGAAAGCGATGTCAGTGACGGGCGATCCAAGGATTTGAACCCGCACATACTGATCCGCGGTCTAGTAACTTACCGACATCGCCACTGGCTGGAGCCAGTGGCGATGTATATTGATATATATATATATATTGTATTGTATATTGATATGTTGAATATTTACTTTTTTACTGAATAATATAGTTATAACATATTATACTTAATAATATGTAATAATTTGTTAAGTCTTAAGTCATATGCACCGTTTAACGTCAATTTCCTGTTCGATAGCATATCAGTGACGGGAGAGCACTGGATTTTAACCCCCTTCACCTACTGATATGCTGTCAAACAACTTACCAACATGCCACCGGCTGTGTCCAGTGGTAATTTAAACAACATCTTGTATGCTAGTAACATCATCATGCGGAATTTAACTTCGGCCTTCGCCGAATTATAAAAATATTTTATGTCATTTCAGCTAGCGTATCGTAGAGGTTAACTAACCTCAAATATAATGTATGCATATGTATATATATATATGTATATATATATATATGTATATATATATTATATATATATATATATATATATATATATATATATATATATATATATATATCTTCAATCAATTTAAGGTTGTGACATATGCGCAGGAAGTTCTATGGGATTGCTGACTTGCTGTGACAAGCAGAGAATCATTCTTCATGAACTTGAATCCATTCACGCTAAATCAAATGAATCTCTAAAATATCATGGGATTAATTTCTATAAAGGAGAATCCATCAGTAAGTTATTAATTAAACTAATATGCAATTATTTTGTAATTTAATAATATGATATTGAATTCAAATGAATAAACATTTCTAAATGGATAATGAAATAATTGCTGTATTTTACAATTATATGCCGGTGCTCCGACATGTGCTATGAACCCAATTGGCTGGACAAATTGGACGTTGCTTATTTATTTGCTAACTAAAAGCAAATAACGATCAATTTTGTCTTAATAATTGACAACTTTGGCATTGCTGCTGTTAAAATATGACAATTTGAAACCATTGTTCATATAATCTCTGTCAGTAATAACTCCAGTAAATTATACGTTTAAGGAACTTATTTTGCTAAGTGTTTCCCATCAAGCTAAAAAATACTCAACCACAATCAAGTCCATTAAAAAATCAATACCATTGTCACGCGTTACATTTAGACTGGGACAAGTTTTTACATCTGAGGCAGTTTTTATATTTGTCTTCCACATCTCTTGTTTAGTAGCTTCTCAAGTCGCGAACAGTTTACGGTTTTCTATTTTAGAAAGATACGGACTAAGCGCAAATCTATGTAGTGTTTATCAGAGATAATATGTTAATAAGTTAAACTTTAATGAGTTAATTATAACTTATACAGTCAGTTAAGTTCGTTGTATGCGAGCGTTGCTACTAATATCAAATTGACAGATCATCATGTGACTTATGTTAAAACTCGTTTTTATTCGATGAAAGCATTGTTTATTTGCATGAGTCAGACATTATACCGATAATACAATTAATGGCTTGAAATTCTAATATAGTTAACACCACAATTATTGACGAAAACGTTCGATATTTTCTGTTTATTAGATATTCAATTTTTATTTGTTTGACAGTCGCCAGGCTTCAACAAGAAGGAATTATTCTCAAATTGTTTCCTCTTCACAACAAGGCGGCCCTTAATGATTTGATATCTAAATGGTATCTGCATAAAGGGGCATGGTTAACCCGCCAACCCCTCGGTACGTAGTTACCCAATCATTCAAAAAACAATCATTCAGCCAAACTATACATGCAACAATCAATAAACCAACGAACCAATCAATCAATTGATCAATAAATCAGTCAAACAACTTATCAATCATCACCGATAAATCAATAAATCAATAGGTTGATGATTTTTTGGATTGTTCTTTAAATAAAATATCTGCTGTATAATTTATGAAGTGAATTCCTAACGTTGACTCATTTTGTATCTTTTTAACGAATGTTGTTCTAGCCTTGAAGCTATGATATTTATTTCTATGATATTCGGCTGATCATACTCGTAATCCTATCACTAACCTATAATTTTTATATAAAACTTTTAAGGCATAACTATATTCTCTTCCACTGCTATTTTTCTTACATTCGTTTCTCACTGAATTACAATTATTAGCTCAAAGTTTTCTCTATCATTATTTTCTGAACATTTTTCTCACTTTAATCACTATTTCTAAACGTTTTTCTATCACTGTAATTCAGAAGAGCAATTCTCTGCTACTTTTTTAGATAAAGTCCGGGAATATTTCGGCGAAACAGTCGGGATGTACTTTACGTTTATCGGATCCTACACGGTCAACCTCACACTTCCGGCTCTTGTCGGGTTTATTTGCTCATTCTTCAAGTCTTCCCTCCTTCTTCCACTCTTCTGCCTGTTCAACATGGTTTGGGCCACGGTGTTCCTGGAGTCATGGAAGAGACGGAGCACGGAACAAGCCTATCACTGGGGGGTTTACCGCCTGGAAACCTTCGAGGAACCTAGGTCCACTTACTACGGACCTCTAGTCGTAAATCCTATCACAAACAGGTTTTCCTTTTTTACTTTTTTTAATTTCACGTATTAAGCAATTAAATGGAGATTTACTGATTTGATGTGCGAGCTGAATAATGTAAGAGACGAAGAGTTATTAAATAGAACTAAAAGTACTAAATATAACTAAAAGTACTAAATAGAATTAAAAGTACTAAATAGAACTAAAAAGTACTAAATAGAACTAAAAAGTAATAAATAGAACTAAAAATTACTAAATATAAATTACATTTTTTTAAAGGAAATAGAAGTCATTATATTAAATTTGTTTATAAAGTTTTTATATTCAGAGTCTCAGTAGGAAAAGCTATCAAAAAGGCTCACCAGGTATATTATTGCAATCGTTGTATTGCTGTGTAACTAGTGTGTCAAGTTATTTGAATATTATTTGGGATGATTTGTTAAAGATCAACTCATATATGAACACGAAGAGGAAAATGAAAGATTGAAAAGAGTGGGCGTTATATACCATGGACCTGCCTGTTAGCAGTAAACTAAGAGAGAGAGAGAGAGAGCGAGAGAGAGAGAAAGTTTATATTGAAACCAGTTAAAGAAAAATCATCTGCACTTACATTTCGAAAGAATCTATACAATTCTTAGTCACCTCTTAGCCACATTTGAAACGCATGCTTTGTCTATTGATACTTCCTCTATATTAAGAACTTCTCCTCAGCTCATTTCTTTTGCAGATTGGTTTGGGTGAATTGATCTGTAGTGATGTGTGCTGTGGGGACGTCCCTGACATCATTATTGGATGAAGAAACGGACGTTAAACCTTTTTATTATGATGACTATTATTATTATTTCTTTACTTATTTATTATTATTAATATTATTATTATTATTATTATTATTATTATTATTAATGGAGTCAACAATCAGGTACGTCTATAAATCCTTAATATCCTGTTAGACAGGAGCCTCGGTATTCCTCTGTCAGGCACTGCCTCAAGATCATCCTGGTGTCCTGTCCTATCATGATCATCAGCCTGACGCTGTCCGTATCCGTGATGCTCGGATACTTCTGGATGTGCGACTACGTGGGATTGCTGGCCCAGGAACACGAGAACGCGTCCATGGGACTCATTCGCTTCCTGCTCCATCAGAGTCCCAACATCTGCTACGCCGTGGTCATCCAGATCCTGAATGATCTCTACCGGAGGATAGCACTGGCTCTGAACGACTGGGGTAGGTCACGTGATGAGGGATTTTGTTTTATTTTCATTTGTTTTCATGAGTTCTGCTTTTTCCCAGTCGTGTTCATATTTCTAGTAAATCATCGTTTAATCGTTGTTTACTCTCTATTGCGATTATTTTGCATCTCATGTTCTAACTATCTAATATATATATATATATATATATATATATATATATATATGTATGTATATATATATATGCATGTATATATATATATATAGACATATATATATATATATATATATATATATATATATATATATATATATATATATATTATCATCATTATCTTACCTTAAATCCCAGTTGAACTAGGGTCGGGATTTACTTTGAGCCTTTAGGTGAAAATGTTCTACTTAAAGTTTTATTCTACTTGGTATTTTCCACGTATTTCTACGAGTGCATAAAAGCGAATTATCTTTTTTGCAGAAAATCATCGTTTACAATCATCGTATGAGAACCATCTCGTTACGAAGCTGGCTTTGGTTAGTTAATGCTGCTTAATCGATAATAAAAAATAAATAAAAAATAATAATAATACTAAATAATATTAGTAAACAATGTTTTAAATCTAGTAATTTCTTCAGCTTTAATGAGGAATATGCTATGCCTACAAAATATGATTTTGCATATGAAAACTGGTTACTTTTTGGATATGAAAGAAGCAGAATCATTTAAGTGTACTTACGTTTTGAACTGTTTATCAATAGTATTTTCTTTAAAAAGAGGTTTTCAGTAATTGATCGAATTCGAAAATTATGCATTTGTCCTGTTATTGGATAGATCATTGAATTTTAGATGTCTCGTAAGTCGATAAAATTCTTTTCTGTTGGCCCGAACTTTTTACCCTGCCAGTTTATTCTGATTTCGAATGCTTGAGAAATGTTAGATTATACTACATTCTAGTTTTGTAGGGATTTTATATTTTATTAAATAGTTTTGCAGTTTAGTTTAAATTGTGAGCTGCAGCATACAACAAGCAACTTGTTGGACAGAGTATCAGTAGGTGCAGGGTTCAAATCCAGTGCTCTCACCGTCACTGACATACTACTCGAGTAGGAAACGGACGTTAAACTTCGCTTTACGATTGCCTCTATTTATCAACTTTTTAAAAATAATATTGACATAATATTGTAGTATAATTATTTTTTGTTAACAGTTTGCTTTTGCCAACACGTTCTCACCTCTGTTCTATGTGGCGTTCTACCTTCAGGACTTGCAACTGTTGCGCAGCGTATGTTATATAAATTCATAAAACTTATATCGAAACAATAAATCAATCAAATTAATCTATCGATAGATCAATCGGATCTATATAGGTCTAAATTTTGACCCGCTTGCCTTGGGCCTTTGACTTGTACTATTGTGACCTCGCTTTCTCTTGAGGTCTTTGTATACTCAGTCGCCCGTTTGTGAGTCTGTAAGAGACGTCCCTGACGTTGCCTTATAACGAGGAGACAGGCGTTAAATTTTTATTAATTGATTGATTGATGAATGATATATTAATAGTCGTTTTATCACAGAGTGTGTTGTTTAAATGATTCTAATTTCATTAAATCAATCAATCAATAAATGTATGATTGTATTTACTATCTTTGCTCTTTCGCAGTTGTTACAGATTTGCGTTAGATGAACATTTACCTCCTTAGCTCAAAATTTCTAGCAAATTAACTACTAAAATAGTTAGTACCTAATCATTGAGCAGTATGTGTTAGTTAAAAAGTTATATAGTTATATAGTGAGTTAAAAATGCAAAATTAGAAGTCAAATTTTAAAGTAATGTAAAAAGGTATTAAGTAGAAATACTTCTGTTTAACCACTCTGTTAACTGACACCTCCTGGTCATACTGATGTGTTAACCTCTATGTTAACTGACCATGTTAACTGGCTGAGCCAGTCGCGATGTCGGAAAGGTACTTACCCACGGATCAGTTTATGCGGGGTTCAAATCCTGGGCTCGCCCGTCACTGATATCGCTTTCGAGTGGAGAAACTGACATTAACATTAGCTTTTTTACTTTACCATAGCACCTGGTCATAACGTCCCTTACATAATCCCTGGACGAGGAGACGGACGTTAAACCTGTATAATTATTACTATTGTTATTATTATTATTATTATTACTATTATTATTATTTTTATTTTTATTATTACCATTATTATGATTATTGCTATTATTACTATTATCATTATTATTTGTATTATTATTATTATTATTATTATCATTATAATAATAATAATTATTACTATTATTATTTTATTGTTATTATTGTTATTATTATTATTATTATTATTATTATTATTGTGTTAATTGAGCACAGCACCTGGTCATTCTGATGGTCACTCACATGGTTGTCCAGCAAGTTTTCGAGTCAGTAGTGCCCTACGCCATCTATCGACTGCGCAAAGGCAGCGTGACGAGAAAACGAGCCAAATCCTGTGCCAGTCCTTCGGCTTGTTCCGTCGCTGATGAGCTGAGGAGACAGGCTGATGTAGAGGGAACGAAGGACGAGTATGCCGTGAGTATACCTACCAATTCTTGTTCTCTAAATGCCGTGCCTGTTCCAAGCCTGGGCGGTCATGATCGTATTCCTCCATATGTCTCTGTTCATTGTTGCTCTGATCAGCTCTGTTTCAGTTAACTGCATCCATTTGCTAAGACTCTTAATAAACGTCATTCGTTGTCGACCCTTGCATATTTTTCCTTCTATTATTCCTGTCACTACGGTATTTTCAGCTACTTTTTTTCGCATAATGTGTAAGAAAAACTTCATCTGTTGTCATCTTATTCGGTCCAAAAGACCTACCACTAGGTTACCATTAACACAAGTTTATCACTACCGTTAGATTACCACTATCACTAGATTACCATGTGCTTACCACTACCACTAGCCTACCACTGGCTTACCACTATCACTACTTTACCTCTACCACTATGTTACCACTACATCGAGCTTACCACAACCACACCACTAGCTTACCACTACCACTATGCAACCACTACCACTAGCTTAATTAAATATATATATATATATATCTCTCTAGCATGCTACCCACTGGCAGGTCCAAGGTATATAGTCTTATGCTGTCACGCTTCATACGGCGCACTGACTAGATTAGCTATTTAATTTCTTAACAAAGTCGAAAGTTTCTAGAGTGTTTATCTATAAAAAATTCAATTACAAGAAATAGTAAGTTAATTAATTGATTACCTGATTTAAACGTTGCTATCTTTGCAGAGACCTTTGGACGATTATCTGGAATTATTTGTTCAGTTTGGCTACGTTTACCTCTTCTCGTCAGTCTTTCCTATGGCCGCACTACTCGCTCTGCTCAATAATCTCATCGAGATTCGAACCGATGCTTTCAAGCTCTGCAAGATTCTGCGCAGACCATTCGGCCAGCCGGCCGATGGCATTGGAGTATGGCAGGTACCGTAAAGATATAAAATTAAATTTATTCAATAAGTGTTAACGGAACGTCATCATCCATTTCCTCAACGCCATTATTCTCTACTTCGTATCCAGCATCAGTATGTAGCTTTATATATCTTTAGCCTCGGCAAAAATATATAAAGTAAATTAAGGGATAATATACCTTACTTAACTGTTTAAGCATGTGGTATTTAATGTAATGGATATCATCATGGTTTATAATGTGTAAACACGTGGTATTTTGCACAAAATCCACTATCTGGACCCAGTGGCGATGTCAGTTGGACATACGACTGCGGATCAGTAGGTGCGGGGTTCAAATCCTGAGCTCGCCCCTCACTGACATCGCTTTTGAGTGAGAAAATTGACGTTAACATTAGCTTTTTTAAGCTTTTTACAAAATATACGGATGTCTATTTTATAATAACAGGTTGTCTAGCATTTTAATTGATCTATTAAAATTTAATAGATATATTATTATTTATTATTAATTATTAATTAATTTAATTACTAATTAATTAATTAATTTTAATAGCTAATTTAGTATTGTTATTTATTATTATTTATGATTATTCTCTTATTTAGGTCGCCTTTGAGTTGCTGGGTGCCATAGCGGTCATAACGAATTGCACCCTTGTGGCTCTGTCACCCTCAGTCCAGCACTACACCAGCCACCTCGACTCTTTCTACGTCCTCATGTTATTTGTCGTCATAGAGGTACCCTAAAGCAATTCCTGACTGATAATGTTACTTTAAAATGCACTTATTAAGTCGATTATAAATTGCTCATAAGGTGTAAAAGAGGCAGAAATATTAATAATAATAATAATCTCCGACAATTTCAATAGCGGTGTCATGGCCGGTTTCCGGTCTTCGAGACCGCTTTACAGGTTCCTGGCAGGTTTTTATTAATCCTTTCCATGGTCAATCATATCTTTGCTATTGATAGTGCCAATCGGCAGCAAGCTCCGATACAAGTTTAACCTTCCATTGACTCAAGGGGATATCCATCACTACTTGACTGACCTGGGCTTTGAACCAAGCCACTTGTATCCGAGGCGAACACTCTAACCGTTACGCCATATTCCCTCCCCAAATTGGAGTAAGGTGGCTGATGGATGAGTTAGGCAATGGGACTAGAGATCCCTGTTCTCAAGATTAACCACTCGATTGAGTAAAGTGGAGATTCGCTCTGAGGATTACAATTTAATCATAAATAGCCTACGGCAATTATTAAATGATTGTAATTAGTTGATGATCTATACTAATTAATAATGTTAATTAATTTTGGTAATTAATTGATGCTAGCACTTGATGATTGATAGTAATAATTGATGATCGCCCCTGGTGATATTTTAATTAATGACAGCAACTGATGATGATATTTTAATTAATTAATGACAACTGATGATGATATTTTAATTAATTAATGACAGCACCTGATGATGATAATAATGATATTTTAATTAATTAATTAATGACAGCACCTGATGATGATATTTTAATTAATGTTAGCACCTGATGATGATATTTTAATTAATGTTAGCACCTGATGATGATATTTTAATTAATTAATGACAGCAACTGATGATGAGATTTTAAATTAGCAACAGCTCCTGATGACTGATCGTAATTAATGACAGCTCCTAACGTTTGATCATGTTATTTAATGACAGCACCTGATGATTGACAGCTCTTGATTGTACTTAATTGGCGGCAGTATCTGATAACAGATAGACATTAGATCAATGACAAAAATCGTATTGTTTATTTAATTTTGTGTATAGAAGTTCTAAGTTAAGGATTAAGTTTAGTTTAGTTAAGGATTAGATTTATGATTAGGGTTAGGGATAGGGTTAGGGTTTAATTTGAATTGGATTTGGGTTATATTAATGGAATTAGAGTTAGATTAGATGTCATTTAGAAAAGAAACAATACGATTTTTGTCATTGATCTAATGTCTACCCTGATAATGATTGATTTTGATTGCGATTACTAAAAAGTAATTAAAGAATCGCATGGAAAAGTCTCAAATAGGGGATTGGCTGGTGGTGTGGTGTAGGACAGAGAGGATTTGAGACAGTCTATTTATATCCCGTCCCTTGTTAACCTGTGATTCAAGGGAGGATGATGATGATGATGATGATGATTGATTGTAATTACTGCCAGCACTTGATCCTGCTGACGAAGGCCAGCCTGTCCTATCTGATCCCTGATGAACCCGAGAGCGTCAGACTGGCTCTAGCCCTGGAGGAGCACAAGTCTAAGATATCTCAGCGTCCGGCAAGTTACACTAGTTTTCCCTTGCTTTCCTTAACAAAATAGACTAGACCAGACTGGTTTCAAAAGTTACGGGTGATTTTGTGAACCATCACTCTGTCACTCGCTCTCTTTCTCTCTGTCTCTGTCTCTCTCTCTCTCTCTCTCTTTCACTCTCTCTCTCTCTCTTTCTCTTTGTCTCTCTTCTGCTTCTTCTCCTATTCCTAGTAGCAGGTCTGAATGTAGTTATTCCTAAAAATGTAAACACGCATTATAGTGAATAATCAACTACGTTGATATCTATCACTTTTTAATACCACATGTTTAATCCGTTAGGCAAATTAGACCATTTTCCGTATAGCCAGTCCAGTGAATGTCCGAGATTTTACTCTCAGAACAGCGCTGCCGGGATTCGAACCCATGAGGGTTCAATTCACCTCAGGATTTGTCATTTAAAACTTCATGACGTTACCCCTACGCTATTTAGACATTCCATTATTTATTTTATTCCTACTGTAATGACGTCCCTGACAACATCCTAGTATGAGGAAACGGACGTTAACCTTTATTATTATTTGCATCTATTTACGAAGCACATAGTTTACGGTTGGTCTAATCGTTTGTGGCACAGCATGGGGGAAAATGATCATAACATGTGAAAATTAGACTTTCGATCGCGCGTAATTGCCTAATTTAAATTTCTTTTTCGCAATTCTGTAAGTTATTCCTTTAGTAAATTATGAGTGGAAATCATTTCCAGTTTACTAACTAAGAACAAGTAATAAGATTGACTGGAGGACGAGAGGTCGCGTGTTCTCCCTAGAGCAGAGTCATCAAAACATCTGAATAATTCATAAAATTGTAATTAAATTAAATTAATTTAATTAATTATTTTTAATTTTATACGGGTGATTTACCTACAGTAAAAAATTAATTTTTTAATTAAAGAAATTTAATTAATACTTAAGTAATTTAATCAATAATATGCAGTACTTAATAGTTATTTTCTCATTAAAGTTATGTTTTATCATATAAAGTCATATAAATTTTATAAAAAGTCTTATATTTATAAAATATAAAATTATATAAAGTCATATAAATTATAAAGATAAATACTTAAATTGGCCCAATATAACATCGCTATATGCTATGTTGTGCCAATTTAAGTAGACAACTAGAGTGGAACTATCGTCCATGACAACATCAAACACTATTGAGAAAATGATTTTTAATTGGCAAATTGGCATGCTTTAATTATGAATTTGTATTATGCTTTTTCTTTTCAGAATGGAGTAAGCAGGCACGATAAAGATGATTGATGACAATTTACGATCATTCTACATTCTGCTTAATTATACTCCTTGGATTTCAGCTAGTGTCCATATTTAGCTCATTGTTACAGTTAGGCTATTTAGTTATCTATTACAACATGTTACGTAGTTTATTTATTAGTTCCACAATAATTATTATTCGATTTTACAAATAGCCTATAATTCTGCTGATCGTATCTAAAGGTTATTTTTCATAAACCGTTGTTATCTGCTGTAACATACAGGCCTATATGCTATTTTGCAATTTTGTGATGATCAATGGTGGTGCTAACTTAACCTTACTATCTGTACTCAATTTCATATTGTACTGCTTGTAAGCTTTCTGTAAAAAAATAGTTTAACGTCCATATAGTACCACAAGAGACGGTCTGACTGGGATTCCAACCGATGGCTTCCTGTTTACAGGACAAGCTTGCTATCCACTCGACGATCTTATCTCTTCCATTACCTTATAGGCAGCTCGAATATTGGATTACTGGGGTAATCCCCTATTTCGAAAAAATTCTGAATCCGACCTTCATAGACCTTATTAACCGAATTACTGAAAATATGTTTCTTATTTTAATTCTGTGTTCAGTGGGCTACTTAGTAATGCTTTCCGTTTATACCGTTATGCGTTAAATAGTGACTTTTTACTTTAATGTAATGCATTTTACTCATCCCAATTTTCGGGTACCACTTTTTTAGTATTTGTACTTTATTCGCTTAATTCGCTTTACATTCCATACTCATTGGTTGAATATCTCTTGTCTCAAGTGAAGTCAATCTATATTAGAGATGGGAATCGAACCTAACCCGAACCGAGCCCTAAAATCTAGAATTTTGACCGAACCGAACTCGAACCCAGACTCTGACCGAATCCGAACCGAACCCAAACTCTGGCCGAACCGAACCGAACCCGAACCGAGACTCTGGCCGAACCCGAACCGAACCCAGACTCGGTCCAAACCGAACTGAACCAAACTCTTGGAGTTCCTTTCTTCTTCATCAGCCTGACATTAAATAAAAATAGTAAGAACAATACAAATATATATTAGTTTTTGCATTTACATGTCTTACAGTATTTAGCAGCATATATTCAGGTAAGGCTGGTTCCGACACAAATTTTAAAATGGTAGCGGTACAAAGGAATGGTAGCGCGAAGCGAGACGGGCCTACAGAAGATAATGGATAGTCTGAATGATACGGCATTGAAATACAGAATGAAGATTGACATCAAAGAGACAAAAGTGATGAGAGTATTCCATAAAAATCTGAAATTGCTTGACTCAATCTAGGTGGATTTGTTCTTGTTAAATTCAAATTATGATTTTTTTCTAATTTTAGTGTGCTACCTTTATATTTCTGCAGCCAGATTTACAAATAATTATATTTGACATTCTATATATGTTAAGACTATCTGGAGTAAATAATTTTGCACCATAGCTATGCAATAATTTCATAACTATATTCGTAACTTCATAATTGATCTGAGAGTTTCAAATTTGAAACCCTAAGGTAAATTATGAAGCTTATTACTGGTCAGTTGATGGCAAACTGTGTATATTTTGATCATTTTTCTATGGAACTACACGTGTTTACCAAATCATCTTTATTTTACAATTTTATATTTAAAATTGCACTTTGTCTCTGAAATATTGGATCAAATTTTAGCCAAGACATTTCCACTTAATTATAAACGTATCTAATATATAGGCCTATAGTGACAAAAAAAATTTAAAAATTGATGAAGCATTCTATTTGCTCGTTATTATCAAGGAGAATATTTCAGATACAATAATAAAGCTAAATATCTATATTATGAACATTTGTTGGTCAACTTACAATATTTTAAGAAATGTACAGGAATAAATACCACTTATCTACTTTTTTCATTATCATATTTTTACCCAGATGAAAAAATGTGGCAGCTACTATGACTTAATGAATTTTCAAATATATTTACCATAAAACATTTTAAACATGTTTATCATAACCATGATTATTAT